>JAOBYH010161980.1:0-10621 GCA_025403525.1 Umimayanthus kanabou
TTTGGCTAAAATTTTAAGCAAATGTATGGGAAAAATTAGGAACAACCCCAGGCTCAGCCAAAATTTACTGGTTCTTACAAAAAAAATAAAATAAAAAAAAGCGTGTACTCGACTTAAGTTTGGGTAGGAAGGTGCCGCCCGGACCTTGAAACCCTGACCCTGTTTATGATAAAAACTGAGTTCGTGAAAATCATGGAAAACTGATACCCTGTTTATGATTTCAGATCAAATTCCACTCATTTCTTCGTCAAAATGCGTGATTTTTAGACCCTGTTCATAAAAAACCTTCGAAAATCTTTGAATTTGAGACCCTGTTTATGAGCGGACGGTCGAAAAACCATACTCTGAAGGGTGGCACGTCCCCGTATAGCTTATGTATGGGAGTACCCCTCACCCCCGGGCAATGAACTTTTAATTCAGTCTCAAATGGCCTCAAATCATGTCAAATCTCGGCAGATATAATAAGCTATAAACTCATAAAGTCTGAACAGATGCTTGCAGAATTCAGAAGGTTCTTTTGACAGTCTAGAAGTCCGAACAAGAAAACAAACAAGAGTTCGAAATGCCTACTGGCTACACAGCTGGCGCATTTTCCCTCTTGAAACAACAAAATGATTTATCAGTGTTATTTTAGGCAACAAAAACGCTGTGTTTACAACGCAAACCCAAAACTGACCATTTCCCAGCACGAGCGCTCTCGTGCCAACACAGCTGGGCACAGCCAAATTTTCACCACGTCACGATACAAATCAATCAGCACTCGATTATTTAATCGTGAACCCTGTGATAGAGGATCTTGAAAAACGAAAGTATCTGGGTTTTTTTACCTGTTTAATTTTCGTAAACCCACATGGTGATCATCCGTTCTTATTCGGAGACCCATGCAAGGGCAATCAATTTCAGGAGGGCAAATTTTGAATCAGCGAACGCCAAGCGAAGTGAGACTAACATCAAGATAGGTCCGCATTCGTTGTGCTAGTCGTGAAGGATATTGAGAAGATTTTTATTTCAGTCAAACGGCTCAAAAGTTGGGATTATGGTCGTAAAATTGCATAGAAAAATCATAAAAACTTCATACTATGCCTAATTTTTGTTAGTACAGGATTGAATTTCGAAAAGTATGTTGGCTTTTTCTTTGCTTTCTGGCTGTGGTAAAAGGGATAGCCGACATTTTTTTCTGTGCGGTGCGGCAAGACTCAAAGTCAAACTAAATGTTATGAAAACCCTGCAGACTCAGTTACTTTTCTACTTAGCTGCGACCATAGATCTCTCATATCTCAGGGTACTCATGTGAGTTACTTATTTACTCAATATATTGTAAAGATACATTGAAGTGATTGAAACGATTGATTTGTCAGTCATTGACATCATATACGTGAATAGTGATTTGATATCAAGTGCCGGTGGAAATTACAATTTATGAAAGTGATATTTTGTACGTAATTAACTCTAAGTTTCAAAAACTCGTGTTATAAAATATAGCGTACTTAGGGACCGACCAATTGATCTTGTGAGTAGTGATTGCAAAGGGGAGTTCCGTTTCTTAAATTTCCCAACTGCGTCGGTATTTTCTAGTCTGTGTAGCCTATTCTCATTCTGGTGGTTGTAAATTAAACCCTCGTGTGTTTGGGGGGAGGGAGGGGGGCGGGGAGTTCCGTGGCACCCTTGGAACCCTCCTGGATCCGCTACTAGTGGGACTCGGGGGGAGAGAGAAGTTGAAGATATTGTATAAAAAGGAAATTTGCACGATTGAACCAGGCGAAAAAATAATAATATAATAATTTGCAATAATAATTTCCAAGAAAAATTATATTGCGCAGAAACCATTCTTCCATCCCCTTCCAAGTCCCCCCAACACACACACACACAAATGGCCGACCGTATGTCCCTTACTCATGATAAAGAAAGTCTTCCTTTTTTTTACAAAGGGGGTTACTAAAGCGAGTCGATACTGTTTGTAAGTAGAAAAGGCAAACAAAAATGTTAAGCTAGCAGAACTAATAATATCAACAATCAGAAACGATGTTGCTATCGATACTCAGTATGATAAAAATCTATTTTAACACAGTTGTGTTTACTTACTAATTTAATACGAACCATATTTCAAACTTTATATCTTTATCATCCTTACGTGTCTAACTCTGAGTTGAACCAACTGCAATGTAAAAAATAGGCTGTCACGTACGACAAATACAAACATTGATTTTATTAAAGAATTAAAACCTGAGCCAATTTTTGTAATAATGTGGTCTTAGGACTGAAATTTTCTTAAAAAATGACTTTGTTTTTGGCGTTTAGTCCAGCGAGGCCTCGGCTCTAGTTAATGGACATCTCTCTTCTACCACGAATTTATGGCTTACTTGGTGTAATTGTCTTTGTATTAAGAGGACAAGGGGAAAATTAAAAGAATCTGTGGCTGTCAGATACTGAAAAACAAACAAAATATTGTTTTGAGTAAACGCCAATATTGTTTTATAAACTGATTATTTTGGTTTTCAGTTCGACATTGCAACAACAACAACAACAACTCTCTCAGCGAAAACCCTTAATCGGACAGGCCTCCAAGGAATGTAACCAAACTTATTAGAATTATCTTTTACCAGTAGCTTTGTGGTTTTCACAAATATTGTGGTCAACCCGACCAATCTATGCAGCCTATACCAGCATACCAATTGATGTTAAAAAATTTTTAAAAAGTCCAGGAGAAATTATTAAAAAAATTTAAATCAGCTTGTGGCTGTATACTGATATGTTTGTAAAACATACAACATCAAATTTTGTGAACTAAAAAATAGACAACTTTTGTTATACTGAATCTAATTTATGTTTTGTAAGGGCTTTGTTTTTCTTCTTTAATCTTAAATCTCACGCATCTTTATTCGTGCAAGCTTTATACCCCAAGCCCTTGTTAGATCAGTCAAACCTTACTGAATTATAGATCAGCTCAATGTTTAAAAAAAAAGGTTTGTGAATTTCACTAATATTGTGGCCAGATCGTTCAACCCATGCTACCCATACCAGAATGCCATTTGGTGTCAACAGATCTCTAAAATTAAAAGTTCCAAAGAAATGTAGACCAGTCTAGACTGAAATATACGACAACATCAATGAATTGACAAATTTTGTGAACTAAATATAGACAACTGTTATTCTGCTGAATTATTTTAATCTTGTAAGAGCTTTGTTTTTCTTGCGTTGCAATATGAACTCTCTAAGTTGATCCCTTAACCGTACAAGCCTCATACCTCATGTCGTTGTTATAGGCAGTCAAATCTTCTGAAATTATGGATCAACTCAATTTTTACCGTAACTTTGTGATTTTAACAAATACTGTGGCCATCTCGTTCAAACCATGCAACCCATACCAGCATACGATTGGTGTTAATGATTTCTAAAAAAGTCCGGGAGAAATTAAATGTGAACTAATTTTAGTTGTATGTGTGTTACTAGAATAAACATTGGACGACAAAATCAAGTTCTTGCATTGAACTGCTCCAGTTAATCCTTAGTCGGACAAGCCTAATACATATATATGATACATACATATTATCAGAGAGAGAAACTCTGATGTGTCTTAGAGGGTGAATAATAACAGAACAAATGCTGGAAAAAATCAGGTGCCCGAACGGGAATCGAACCAACGACTCACCGATTTCATGACTGTAGTTGCCTTGGTAACTCAGTGGTAGAGCACTGAACTAAAAAGCCCATTGTTATACTTAAATTATGTTAGGTTTTGGAAGGGCTTTGTTTTTCTTGCGTTGCCAAGTGAACTCTTTAAAAGTTGATCCTTAATCGTTCAAACCTCATACCCCAAGCCCATATCCGGTGGTCCAGCCTTTCTGAATTGCGGATCGATCAGCTCACTTTTTTCCGTGCCTTTGTGGTTTCACAAATATTGTGGCCAACTCGGTGAAAAGTATGCCATGCAACGACTCGGTGTCAATGAATTGAAAAGGAAGAAGCTTTATAAACTCGTGAATGTCGTACAGGTGCTAAAATAGTTGACAAATATATATATCTTTTTGCCGTTTTAAGAAAAATACAATTTTCGTTAACAATATTTACACTGCGTGAGTTTACTTCAAGTTTGTCGAGTATTTTAAAAATTCGTTGTATTTTTTGAGTTGTAAGGTCAGCCTTTTTATAAAAGTTGAAACCCCTAATCGGACAAATCTCGGGGATTTCTTATTCTACAGCCAAACATAACTTTGTGGGTTTCACAATATATGTGGCCCAACTATACTCATTAAAAAGAGCTTTACTGTTAATTAACGCGTTAAAAGAGAGTATAAATAATACTAAAATTTATTGAAAAATTCGTTATTTGAGAAGAAGCAAATTTCTTAACAAACATTACATTGCATAAGTTTGTTTGAGTTTGGATTTGTTTTCCACCAGTTGTTCAGTAGATCAGTTATTTAAGCTTGAAAGCCTTAAATTAGTCGGACGTCAAACGATAGGGTGCTTTTATATCACAAACGTAATTGTTTGATTTTCACAAATATTGTGACTCAACTATTGACTGACTTATATCAGTGGATTTTGATCAACAAGGGTTTCGCACGTGAGGTTTGGTGTATAACTGACGTTTCGAGCGTTAGCCCTTCGTCAGAGCAGACTGTTTGCTCTGATCTTATCTGACGCGACCAAGGGTTAACACCTGAGACATCAGCTATGCCTATAGCCTACACCCCAAATCTCATGGGCAAAAACATATCATTATCAACTCTTGTTGATCAAAATCCATATTTAGCTTTCTCCCAAAACTAGTCTTCGAGTGTTTACTCAATGACTTCACTGCATGTTAACGAGTTTTAAAAAAGATAGTTTTAACTTTGAGGGGAAGAAACGGAACTATTAGACAGTTTTCAAAATAGGTTGATAAACTTTTTCTCAATCCTGATGCGTTGCACTGTACATAAAAGTCTGGTTTTTTAAGCTGAAGTCTGTTGAACTTGTCTTGTGTCACAATACAATACAATACAATACAATACAATACAATACAATACAATACAATACAATACAATACAATACAATGCAATGCAATGCAATGCAATGCAATGCAATACAATACAATACTTTATTTAATGTGGAGAGACATACTTAGCTAAAATCTACTTTACAGATGTTCCTCAGAATCTTAAAAAGCTACAATGCCAATGGGTAGTACAATTTGTTAAGATACGATAAAAGTCTAAATACCTATCTTAAGGTTATGTCACGTTTGTAAGATCAGCTCTCTCAGTTAAAGCCCTTAAATTATCGGACAAACTCATGCCAATACTTTTTATTATCTCAGAATCTTTTCAAATTTTTCTATGTCATATAACTTTGTGGTTTCCCCAAATACTGCGCTGGTCATGCAACCCGAACAGACCAATTCTAACTTCTTTCAATAAAAAGCTTTAATTTTTGCCTTGCGTTTAAAATCAAACAAGCCTCAGAGAGCAGTTCTGAATTCCCAACCTGTGCAATTTTCTACTATAACTTCGTGGATTTTCTTCATTTGTCGGCTTTCATCGAAGAGAAAAATGATTAAGAAAAAAGCCCAAACCCTGAGCTTTTGTTAAAGTATATCTTTGAAAAAAAGCCAGCACCTTTTGAAAACATGTTGACCCTTTGACTACGAGAGAGTCTTCGAGCACGTCCATGAACTTGCAATCTCCAAAGAAATTTATACATACCACGGTTTTTGTCAAATAGCCGTTTGAGAAGATAAAGCTTATTTGTTAATCCATAAGTAGTGCTATTGATTGGTCTTATTTACAGGTTATGAAGCTGATCCCTCTAAACCCTCTTTGGTCCGTAGAAGTCACTCAAAATATTATCCCTGCTTTATCTTTAGAATTAAACGCTTTTGGCTGAAAGGGAGGGAGGCTTTAAGGTGAAAGCACAGCATGTTATGGAGAGGTTTGCGGCTCAGCTCAGCTGAACTCAATGTTATTATAAAGCCGTAAAAGCTCGTAAACAACATTTCTTTAAGCTCTGCTTTCAAATAGCAAAAGCTATAGCCGAAACGAACATGACTCAGTCCTTAGTATGGTAGCATATCCCGAATTAACCCGCGGACTGAACAAATAAAAAAAGCCCGGAAACAAAGCTCAACGCATGACTGAAACTTTTTTAAGCTGCACAAAAAGAAAATTATGTAGAGTTTATAGCGAGAAAAGTGTCTTCCGCCCCTTACCCGCGGTTACTGTGTATGTTTAAATTATGTAGTTCAGTGTTTTGGATGAGAAGATAAGTAAAGTGAAGGACAAAAAAATAAATCAGTCTTCAAGGTGAAAAGGTTATAATATTTGCAAGCGAAAAACTTTTACTGTTACGTTTGAACGTAAGACTTCATATGTATGAGTCAAGTACCACATGCATAACCTTTTCAAACTGATCTCCGCAGAACATAGGACTCGCTAACTTGCAACTACCATTTGAGATTCCTGAACTGTTTTCTGATTTTCAAAATGGTTATCAGTTAATTTGTCAGTTTACGAGAAGTCGAGGTTTCATGAAGCATGACAACTGCATGGGAACGTCGAACTGGACTATGTCTATGACTCGACTATGACGCATTAATTCGATCTTGATTATTAACTAGAAAGCAAATAAATTTAAACTGAGGAACCTAATGTTAGTTCTATTCTGTTTGGTCAAAGTCAAAGATAGGCTAGTGCGGTACCAAGAAGCCACATAATTATTAGTTTTTAGAAAAATAGGAACATGCGTGGGCGTCCGGATAGTAAGTAGGGATGATCTTATAAGCGGCCCAACTCATAAAATGTGAAGACTTTTGTAGCTTGAATTTCGACTTCATTTGTAATGTTACATTGGCTATTTGCTATGGCGTGAAACAGCTTTCAAGATTTCTGTGTACTAATACCCAGTGGATTAACTGAACTAAAGCTATTTATGATTATCTAAAACACTTGGAAGATATTCAATTTTAACGTGAAAACTGTAGTCGTCTCTTTAAACATCTTGTTAATTAATCCGTTTACCTGTAATGTTTTGAATTCGCTTTCATGCAGCAGTTCCTGGTTTTGAGTGTTAGACCTTTATATCTCCTCTTTTCTCTGTGTTTCTAGTTATCAATAAACTATTTGTAACTGTAACTGTGTAATTTTGTTCATTTTTCATGACGCTACTCGGCGCTACTCCCTCTTTGAAAAGGCAGGGTTTCTACCCGGTTTCTGAATTGAATATTGGAGTACGTTTGAACTGTTAAAATTTCAGTATAAAAATGCTTGTGATACAGTAAAAGAAATAAATTAATGGCGAGGGTAGTCATAGGGCTTGTTTCAAATATCATACCTCCTCCTGTCAATGTTTCGATCTGATATAAGAATAGGTTGAAATCAGGTGTAACTTAAGTTTCTTAGTAAATTATCAATTATGAAGAATATGAAAGAATCTCCTTAATTTCATTGCTCAGCGAGTTAAATGTTGTTGGACCTTGATATTTTATAGAAAATTGACGAAGTTTAGTTCTTGTACGGGCCATACGAGGCTTGTGATACAATGCAGTGGAAAGAAATGATGAACGGCTTACTCCTTCTGACCTTAGCATCATTTAGAAAATTGTGCTTGCGAATTTCCGACTTCTAAACGGATGATCATATTCATTATTCGATACACAAGCGAGTTCACTTTTGGTTTCTTCCAACTTTGAAATTATTTAGTCAATTTTTTCAGTGTAGAGTGAACCCTATAAAATATTCCCAGTAAGTATGACTTGAAAGAGAGTGATTATGCTTGCTGACTTCCGAGAATTACTGAATAGGAATAAAAGAAAACCAGCTTTGGCATTTCTGCCTTGTATTGTCCGAAGGACGTTTTGGGGTGAGAAATGATAAGACTAAAGGGCGTATTAGGGTCTAACAAAATTGGTTGATTTTTGCGTGGCAGGCTCAACTGAGACGAAAATAACAAAGGGATTTTTTGGGGTATAAAACGTTTCAGGATTTCTTTCGATATCATTATTTTGACAGAGGGATATTTTCTGGGTGCAAACTTTGGACGTCATTCGGACCTCCCTGCATGTCATGAGTTTAGCCTCTGGCCTGGGGCATGGCCAAAAGAGCTCTACCTTTGGACTCTCGCGCCACTTGAAGACAACAACTTTTGTTTACTGCGGTGAGTCAGTCACGTCTGCCGGATATATTACCACTGGCAGGAAAAACGGTGTAACTCACCCAACGTCCCACCTTTATGTTGTTACTTCCGGTCAGCGGTTAAACACTAACGAGAGCGTGATTCGGACAGCATGCTAGTTTTGAGCAAAATTGTTTTTCTATATCACTATTATCTCCTGAAAGAGTAATATAAAATCTGTGCTGGAAAATAAACAATTTAGAGTATTTGATTAGCAGTTTTACCGTCCACAAGACTTTGTTATTTGATGTTAAGGAATTTGAGAATGACTTTATCCAATGACTTGGCCAAATTTGGATTTCTTAAAAATTTAATATAATCCCAATTTTGTTGTTTTGACATTTGGGTTGTGTTTCGCGCGATAATCCCAGCATGCAACAAGAAACGTAGTTAATTATCTGTACACAACTGACTGCTAAAAGCATTTACGTTCTCTTTTTAAATAAATAAGCCAACACTTAGAATCTGAAAGACGTCAGTTTCGTTTGAGTGCGGTAAAAACTAATGAAAGTGAAACGAAAACACAATGTGATGTAATGTGATCAGATGTGCTGGAAAATTCATTGGACAGGCTAAAACCACGTTTTGAACAACAATAACAGAACTTCAAAATGTGCGCCGTACCTTTTCACAAATGCTTTTACCCTTCTCAAATTGAATACAATTTTATTGTAACTTTTAAAAAAACAGTGCTGTGTGAATCGCGGGCAAGCTATTTTTCTTCTAAATCCGTAAAAGGAGACCAAAGAGTGCAACTGGATCTAAACCATGCGAAAGCTTTGCTTTATCAATGCTTCATGATCAGGCTGGTTTTGTTGTCTTTAAAACAAAGTCAAAAACGACACGCAAAAGGTGTTAATTGTTTTGTTTACTAGACGAACCTCAAAATCTCAGACTTTGGAAAAACAATTGACCTCATACCAGATGGTGTGCACATTAATTGTGACTATTGCTTCCGCGGTTGAAAGATCCGACGAAAATTGTTCGTTCAGGTTTTTGAGTTCCGTTGACAGTCACGTGATCTGCGAAGATTGCCCCACCCCCTCAGCAACAACTCGTTTATTTCCACAATCTTCACAATTCATAACAAATCAATTATATGTTAAAGTAAAAACAGAATTATAGTGGTTGGACCTCCGAAATAACTATAAAGAAGCTGACCTGGTCAGGTGCCCATTCCATTTATTAAATATACTAAATAATTATGTATCAGGAAAGTGGAGGCAAAGTTAGAAAAAAAATCCCGAATATTATAAATAGAAAACAAAGAAATAAAAAGCCACGTAAGGAAAAAAGGGAGATATGTTAAACAAAAATTTAAGGTGACCTCAAATATTATTAGTTATGTATTTATCAAGAAAACGTTCTTTGAGTTACCTTTTAAAGCAACGAAAAATTAGTTTTTAACTGCTCTTCAATCTCGTTCCAGATCTTTGGGCCAAAATATCTAATATTCAATTTCCATAATTCGTTCTAATTTTTGGAAAAGGAAATGTGGATTTTGATGCTAAGTGTCTTGTGCTGATAGCAGTGAAAAAACTGTCAAAAGCACTTGGAAGATTACAGTTGGAGTACTGATACATAAAACATGCAGTGTAGAGCAGTCATGCAACTTGAGAAGTTTTAGTTTTGCGAATAGAGGACTACTATGTGTATCAAAGTTAGCGAAATTGATCTCTTTTGTAGGATCTCCAATGGTTTAATACTTGAACAATATGTGCTACCCCATACCATACAGCCGTATGTGAGAAAAGGGTATACGTATGATTGCATAATATAGTTGAACTAATGTTGGAGTATTGACAAAATGCCCGAGTTTGCACTTCCCTCCACTACCCAAGTACTCGTAAGTGCCAACTTTAAATGTTTTATGCTTTGTATCATTAACCCAAAACTTGACCCCCCCCCCCCTTTATGCCTTCTAGGGTTAATCCACTAACTTATTTCATGCACACAATGATCAACTTACTGCTGTTTTCAAATGCAAAACCTCAAAACAGCGCATTTCGGCCGCCACCTTGGATTTTCGACTTTCGCAACTGTGACTAATTTTGAGATCATGTATCATGCTCTATACGCTCTTTTTTATGCGCAACTTGGCTATCAGGGGGGGGGGGAATCCTTGCACTGCCAAATCTTCCACTGCCCCCCCCCCCTTATATGTTGGTCGCCTTACAACCGAGGGCTTTAATATGGGATTTTAAAGTCTTTTTAAAATAGAATTAACTAGTTTCCACGTTTTTCTTCCTTGGTTTTGAGATAAAATAAACAGTTCGTTTAGTTTCGGAAAATTAGACAACTTCCCAAAAGCTCTCCATTTCTCTTTACCTCTTGCTGCACATCTGATCCCTCGCCGTGTTCTTCCAAGTTCACGACCGCGCGCAAAATCCCAACTTCCGGCGAAGAAAGGCGCCATTATTTCTGTAATCAGTATTTTCCAATGACTATCAGCAGTTTCAGGGAGCGGGGG
>JAOBYH010162091.1:0-10620 GCA_025403525.1 Umimayanthus kanabou
CATGTGCAACACTTGTCAGATGAATGTCCCAATGAAGGGCATCCTTTACAAGTTTTTCTAGTTTTGCAGTTGAAATCCGCCAGTATGTAGATAATCTCATCTAATATCCCGCAATATTGCAAGTACAATAAAATATTACAAATATTTTAAACACTAAAAAGAGTACCAATTATTTTAAGAAACCTGGACAACAGTGAATTACATCATTATTTTTCTTGAATGATTTAATGAGACCAAAAAAAAAAGATGCTTGACATCCAGTCTGATGATCTTTAATGATATATGGTTATGAAGATATCACTGGAACAGGAACGAATGACATTCTTTTATCTGGACCATGAACATTCACCGTCTCTTGGTTGTTTTGATCAGGTTAGACACAAAATAACTGTGCCTTGTATTTGCTTACACAGGGTTTTCTTACATAAGACAAGATATTTTGCCTGGGTTTAGTTCAGTCCTGCCTAAAAATATGTATTAAATATGAAAATTATAATTTGTTAAAAAAAAATTACAGCAAAAAATCACAGAAACTGAAAATGATAAATTAAATACCATATTTATTCAAATAAGCACCCAAGCTCAAATTAGTACCCACCCTGTGGGCCAAAAAAGTTAATAAGTGCCCAGCCTCAAAAAAAATTGTTAGTATTCTGTATGAAGTTAGAGCAGTGTTCTTTCTTCTTTGTTTTGTTGATAGAAAATAAACTTGGAAATGTGTGGTTAAAAATGGTGAAAATGTAATGAGTGCCAGCCTTGAATAAACACTTACTCTAAATGTCCAAAAATGTATTAAGTGCCAGTAGTTTTTCAGATCTTTGGGAGGTGCAGATCATGTTTTATTTTTTATTTTAAATGAAAACCGAGAAGATCTCTGTCAATACAATATTTTATGAGCCTGCAGTCAAACTTAATTTGGAAAGCAGTGGTGTGAAAATTTACACATTTCTACTTTAAACCCTTTCACAAACCTTAAACTGATCTTTTTGTGATGCTGTGCAGGGTATGGAGAAGGAAGGGGTGAACCACACTCCACTGTTTTCACAGTGAATGATGACACTGTTACAGAAATCGACAATACTAACAAGATGCAATTAAATGGAAGCAGGTTTTATTTACAGTAACCAGATTTTAGAGGCATTAGCTAGACATTTCACAACAATGCACAGCTGCTTCTTCAGACCAAAATGTCATTAATTAAACCTGTGCTAGCACTAAAATAACGACATCACCTCATGAAAAATGTTTTCTAAAAACAACTTTGTACAAGCTTCAAAATTATGTAATTTTTCATTAATTTTACTTTGCTAAAATGAAGCTAAAATCTCACTTTTACTCCTACACAAACTGCTTACACAACTCATTTTCTTCTAAGTTACTCATGTACAACTGACAGATTATCCAATTATGTTCAAGGCTGTCAGTGGTATAAAAATCCCTCCAAATAAAACATTACTCTCTAAGCTGCAGTAATTGAGAACCTTGTATTACATCTTTGGATACAAAATATTTCTTTCAAGACCTTCTAACACACACAATGTTTACAGATATTGAACATAATTCTTAACACAATTCTCGGTTTTGTTTTTATGGAAAATATTAAGAACTGCACAAATTTGTCCATCCTACCTTACAGTATACATGTAAGTACTACAACATCACTAACTTCTGCTCATCAACTTCAATGATCAAAAGTAACTGGAGATAACAAGTGTTGCAATTCTCAAACCAAAGTGATTTTCTCATTCTCTTATCACCAAATTACTGTGAGGTTATAATTACAAGACACTGTGAATCTACATTAACATAAGATGTCATCAAAAGATTGAAAATTAATCCAAACCTCTGACAAAATATACAAACAACAAGACCTCTTGAATTTAACAACATCCATCAGTGATGGAAGCAAAATGATTTTTCCATCACCACCCCATTCTACAGTTCTCGTTATTTGACTAACCAAGTCTGTCTGACATCACCTTGGCAACACAGATTAGTTGTAACCAAGTCTGTCTGACATCACCTTGGCAACACAGATTAGTTGTAATCTAGAAGTATATAATGAATTTTAAGTTTTAGGTACTTCTACATATTGAATGAAACCTATTATATTTCTTGGGAACTGAAAGCCACTAGACAAGCCAGCTCTAAATACATTTCACTCATGTTGTGTATTGCATGAACACAGTTACACATTGACAATATTTACTATTTGACATTGTCAAATAGCTTTTCTTGCTACTCTTATAATTATAAAATCAAGAATGAAACAAACTTGTTATAAACTTTTAACGTATGTACAGCATGTATGAAGCCGAATATCATAAATAAGAAAGTTCTTATAATTAAATCAAAAATACAGTAATCTCTCAGACTCATTCTGACTTGTGACAGTAGAGATCTTTCAATGTTTTTAGTTCTTCTATGAGGGTTTTATTCTGATTCTCTAAAACTGCAACTCGGTTTTCAAGGCACTTCACATATTCCTTCTTTTTCCGTCTGCATTCTTTTGCTGCTTCCCTGTAATGATTGAACAAAAAGAAGCACTTAGGATTCATTTGTTGGGAATGATTTTGCAGGGAAGAATTGTGGGAAAGAGATGTAAAGGAAACAAGGACTACGAAAATATGAATCAAGACGAAAGTTGACTAGCACTAAACCCTAGTGTTGGTCCACTAGCTAAGGACTTAAACAAATTGCTGACAAGGCCAGATCAGTTTAATTTCCTGTTTGACAAACGTTCTAGTAAAAAAATAAGAAAGGAGATCAGAAACAAAAATGGGATTTAGAATTATATTATTAGAACATCAGTCCAACAATGTTTTATAGACAATTGATAACTAACAAAAAGTTTTCATTTTCAGGAGACAAAACAAAATTACCGGTAATTAAAAAAAGAAATAAAACATTGTTTTTGTTTTCTCAGGATGCTCAGCAGGTTTGTAAAATGGTCTGGCACAATGTATTGGCTAGTAAATCTTGAGTTAAATTGTTATTCATGTAAAAGTATTACAAAGAAATTAAAAAAACCAAGGGAATTCCTGATAACATACAAACCAGAACATTAATTTGTCTATTATGGTAGTTTACTAAGTTATACAACATACCTATTTTTCATTAGTCTCATCTCCCTCTTTCTTGAAGCTTCCTCTGCTATCTGCTGAGCATTTGGGGTCATTCCAGGTGAACTGATGACCACTCCCTGGGGGATCTGCCCTGTCCTGATATACTGCTGCTGATTTCCTGGCAGCGTATACACCTACAAAAATGCAAAAACAGAATTATTGCAAGTTTTTCATATTGAGCCCAATTTATTATTTGGGGGTGTAAAATAAAGCTTATGGCTGGCTATCAAATGAATATTTATGGCTTTACATACCTGAACATCACCAGGAGTTGTGTAAATGTACTGCTGACCTTCCTGTAAAATTGAAAGGTGGAGAGAATTCATAAGCAATCAGAGTTTCTGAAAGGGACTAGAGTGGGGTAGAAAAGTAAAAATTTAGCTGTGAATGTTAATTATGTACAACTAAATTCCAATTTTAAGTGATCATCTTCTTTGGGCAAAAACCCAGACATTATTTCATTCTTGAAGAAATTTCTAGATCAAATTGCCTACCCAGCAAGCCTCAAATGGCCCATTTTTAATTTTAGGAAGCACTGACAAGCATTTCAGTAAGACAAAATTACCTATGACCGGAGTAACGGCAGAAGAAATGCTTATCCATGGAGCTCCTTCTTAATAGTACAGATCATTCTTCCTTATTTAAGAAATTGCAAGTTGCATTCTTCCAATCCTGTACCTGATCAAGAAATTCCGCTTTTGAGGCATCATTTTGAATGATTTGGATGCAATATTTAGGAAAATGCTCAGAATTCAAATTCGTAAATTGATTCTGTTTCAAAATCCCCACTGTGTTAATTTTTTTAAAGGTCAAAAGCCTGAGTGTTGTTTCTTTCTTTTTATTTGGGGGGGGGGGGGGGGTTGTATTCACAAGTACATTAGGTAATATTGTACATGTCTTGGATTGTGTTAGTATGTCACAGGGTGCGAATTAAGGGCCTACAAATGACAAAAAGTGGGACAAAACTTCTGTTTTGTTCGCCAATAACAAAGTTGCCTACAAATTTTAAATAAGAATTTATATGGAAACATTCTTCTCTCCCAAAGCAAAAATGAAAATTTGTAGGCCAGACAAATTCCTTACTTCACACCATGTCATGTTTTAATCCTCATTTGGTGAGATTATTCAGACTTTAGTAAACACTAATAGAGGGTCTGAAGGTTACAAACCAGTAGATGTGACAAACAGTTAATTTTGAGCTACAGCCACCACAGGTACAAGTGCAAGCTAAGGGTCAAAGAAAATGTTATTTAAGATACCATGTTTACCTGCTGTTGTTGATACTGCACTACAGTTGACCCACTCTGAGCTGCCATTGGCATCGCTTGCAGTTGTACTGTTTCACCACCTCCTGCGATTTGAATGGTTTGTGGTATCGTTACAGTTTGTGATGGTTGCTGGTAGCTGATGGTGCTTGTAGTAATGGATGAAGAATCACTTCCCTCAGTACTTTGCAGCTGTGTGTCTTCTGGAATGGCTTCAATTTTTGAGGGGCTGTCACCTGATAAGTCACTCAAGATTTTTCTGCACAAATAAAATAAACATACAGTTAACCATTAGTGACACAACTCTCGTAACAACAAGACCAATACGACATGACATGATAGGCAAGTCAAGTAACTACTAAATGTTATAGAGGGAGGATGTATTCTTGTTTTATTAGGTGCCAAAACAGCAATTGATGTGAAAAATAATATTAAGTTCTGTCTAAGATTAACCTACAAGTGAAGTCTGAGGGTAGTATTCTCAATTTCATTCAAAAGAAAGATTCTGTAAACACATTTTAACATTTTTATCTACTTTAATGGTGTATTGCACAAATCTACATATTAAAGCATAGGGAGGTGGGGGGTTGGCAAAGGTGGTTCAAGTTATCAACCCAAGGGCCAAACACTAAAGGTCAAACAGGTTACTAGTTAGCCAAAAAAATTGCCAGAAAGTCTGTTAAATCTCCCATATATGCCCCCCCACCTTTTTCTCTGGCTTAACATTGACTGGTACAAAGTGGGAGCAACTAAACAAAGAAAAAATTATCCAACTCCTCTCTTTATGTTAATTTCTCAGGTTCACCAGGTTAAAATAAGTGTCAACTGATTCCTAACAACTTAACAACCAGAACACCATGTTGGCTCATCCTCGTGACTCAGCATTATTTGATTATTTCCCAATTCTTCAACGAAAGCAAACCAGTCTTAGAACAAGAGAGAGTGAAAATGAAGAAACTAGTCCTTTAGTCATAAATGCATGCTCTTGAAAAGTGCAGTATACAGCAAAATTCATCGCAGAGTGAGTAGAGTAACAGTTTCAGTTTACTGGTAGACTATAAATGTGTCTACCTTCTCGTTACAAAAAAGTTTAAGTTTGTTATCTCTTGATAAACACTGCCAAGAACACAATTTATTACCTTATAAATAACTTTGTTTTGCAGGATGTAAAAATTAAAAATTTGTCTGGCCTAAAATCTTTTAATTTTTAATTCTTTTAAATTGCTTATGGCAACACAATGTTTTTTCATACAAGTTCCTATTGGAAATTTGTAGCTTGCCGAGTTTTAAACCAAAAAACCATGTTAATACATTTTTAGGACTCTGTACTATTTGATTCACAACTCTTCAACCAAAACAAACCAATGTAGTAACAAAAGAGACTAAAAAATAAAGAAACTAGTCTTTTAGTTTTAGCAGTTACATGCTCTTGAATAACTGCAAGCTCACACTCAACATGGAGCCAATCAAGTGGCAATTGAAATTTAGATTATAGATGTGTTTACCTGCTACTTGTAAGAATATATGTTTGTATAAAAGGTATGTACTGGAAATATAAATTTGTCGTTTGTTGATAAATTTTGAACAGAACACAATACCAAAAAGATTGCTTTGTTTTGCTGGGGGTAAAAATATAAAGGTTCCTGTCTGGCTTACACAGATTTTCATTTTTGCTTTGGGAGATAAGATTAGAATGTTTTCATACAAGTTCTACAAATCTGAATTTTTGTCCCTCTTTTTTTTATTTGTAGGCCCGTATTTGCTGAAACATACACACGCAATAATAATTAAACAGTTTATATTTTTACAATACTGTCATTAATAGACAAATAACTCCAAACTTGAACCAATTAATTCTCTCATCCTTTCACAGCTGTTTGATATTAACAGAGATGAAACTGCTGAACATGATCGTTTCGTGTGGAAGTAGAAATAATAGGCCAAAGGGAAAATTTAATAAGCAGTGATATTCACAGCTCATTCCCTGTGGCTGAAAAACTTTGATAAAAATATACTGGGTATTAACTGCAGCAACAAAAACAGGAACCGAAAATATTGTTCTTCATGAGTTTTTCTACTGAACCTGGTATCTAAACCTAGAATACATTCTCTCGAGTTTCTGATCAAGTAAACTTTGAGAGTAAATAAATGGCCAACGGTCATGACTTATGGAAATTTGAACAGTTCAAACGTAACTAATCTTGCTACTTTTTTTGTACCAAAAAATTCAAAGATATCTTGCAAATAATAAATCTTGTCGTTCAATATCTGCAACAGATCTTTCAAACAAAGCCCGGATTGAATTGTTACCTTTCAAACTCCAATCTTTGCCTTTGATTACGGGCAGTTGCGGATACGAAACTACACTGGAATTGAGTACGTCAAAATCGTCATTCTGATAATGAACGACGAATGTATAAAACGTTTTTGCGTGATATCGTGCGTCAGCATGGAACGTTCAAGATTGGTGATCGGTGTTTAACATACAGAGGTTATACGATGGAGTTAAAATGTTAGCAAAAGGTTGAAGTAAGAATAAAGTGAACAAGCAATCTTCTCTCAACACGGAATTTGCGTCAGTGAGCGACTGTTTAATAACGATAATATCGACCGACCTGTATGAAGGTCTCCGCGACAATATGTCTCTTCTCTTCTTGCTCATCGAATCCTCGTCCACAACACCAGTTCCATCGACATCGGCTCCCTCCACGTTCTGAAGCTGAATCTGCTGTGGATGTTGGAATGACGTTTGAATCTGCTGTACTGCAGACTGGGGGGTTTGGATGACCGACTGTTGGTTGCTCTGAATTACAGACTGGGCCTGGATATTAGGCTGGCTGCCTTGCATGACTGTCGAAGTTTGCTGCGGTGAATTTTGTTGCATGACCGCCGATTGCCCTTGTTGGACAGTCTGTTGTGAAACTGTTCCATTTTCTAGGTCGTTAGCCTGTTCTTCCATTTGGTCCACTGGAAACTTTGTTTTCTTTTGATTAGTACAAGGAAATAGATGTGGCCAGGAGTGTTTGGTTCGTAGATCGTTCGAGGAAAACTGTGAGAAAAAAGGGAAACGAACAACATATTGAAACTAAACCCAAGACAAAGGAAATCGGCAAGGAGTTTACTGAATCGAGTCGTTGAAAGTTCCAAATCGCTGTGAAAATAATTTATCTTCTTCAATTTTGGAGCATTCGAACTAAAAGAAAGAGAAAACGAAACTTATTGCTACGTCACTTCTACGTCACCTTATTTCTTACGCAGCCAGTGTTCGTTGTATATTTCTTGCTTGAGCACTCCTCTCTCGTTTGGAAGACTCGGTTCGTCTCTCGTTCAGTCGCGTCACCGCCGCGTCACAATTCCCACCAGTTCATGCTGCGGGGAGCCCCAGCCCTGATTTTCCTTAACGTCATAGTTACGTCAGACCCTTGACACGCGACAGGTTTCTGGCGCCAAATATGGGAAGAACACAATGACCGAAGAGCAATTGTCCATACGGACGTCAGCGCAGATGCGTCATCGTCTTTAATAATTTTTTCATTTGTCTGCGATTGGCTGCTGCTTCAAATATTTTAATTTAGTGATTTGGAACAATCAATCTTTTTATACTATTTTTAAACAAGAAAATTTCGAATATTTTTCGCAGTAAAATTGTACTTCCAAAGTAAAAAAGTCCGTAGTCAATGGCATGGTTGAAATTATTTTTTATCGTTTTCTTCTTTCTAAGGAAGGCACGGTGTTGCTTTTTCTTGAAAGAATATCGAGTACGTGACCCGTGACCCGCCGATATTGTATTTTCATAGCCCAATAACTTTACACTTGATCGGAGTATGGCGATTCTTAAAGGAACTTATTTAATAACCCTCAAGCAAGAAAGACCACTAAAAATTATTTGTTTTCCTGTCAACAAAATGGGTACTTCTGTGTTTTGACAGAAAGTACAAATTCATGCGAAAGTTTGTCAACTTGTACTACGATAAAGTAGAAAGTTCGTACATGTATGAGTCACTTCAGTTTAGAAATATTGCACTATATTAAAAACACCTTGAACCTCAGATATTTAACCACTACATACACCACCCATCTTCGCGATCGAATGGTACATAAATGCATACTCACTCAAATTTACCACACACTATAAGCGGGAAGACTTCCATATTCCATAACTCATAACAATTTTTTTTACAGTCAGTGGACCAAGAAGTAAATTCAGCTGAGTTAACGTTAAAATGTCTCTTTAAAGACATCATTAGTCTCGTTATGACAAAACTGACATTTTTATTTCTAGCGGTCACCTCTGACGCAGTCAAATATGTTCTGAGACAATTTAAGTTGCCGCGTAAATCACAAAAAAGCACTCATACTTGATCATGGACACACGTATATAGTGTCTTCAGTGAGTAGACTCAGTACTCTGTAAAATTTGTTGGACATTGAAAATTTTTGTGGCACATTGAAAAAGGATAAACTGACGTTAAAAAGCTCCAAACAAGACTGAAGGCTAAGGTTTTCGATCTTCGGTATTTTGTCAAAATCATTTAGTCCAGAGTTGCCCTTTTTAATTGGAACTTGAACAGTTTTACTTGCAGATTCCATTCACAGTAGCTGCACATCCAGAAAATTCACACAATGCCCAATTTTCTACGTATTAACGGCTTGATCAAATGTGGGATATAGATATAGAACGATATTTACGTTTAAAAATAAATAGATGACTTACTTTTTGATCTGGTAAGAACGAAGGTATCGGCATCTTTTCGTTTCGGAAGCAGCTTTACCCTTTTTTCGCTTACAGTGACACAGCTCCAAGATAGAAGACAATTGAAATGTAAACGGACAGTTTGATCAGAAACGTCTCTTATTTAAATTCGATGACACTTGCAAGCCATGTAAGACTGTTTTACTATGCTTCCAGTGAACAACAAGCCACTTAAAAACCTTCCGATACCTTCCGCGTAGTCATTATGTCCGCGTACGCCCCCTCGCATCAGTACTTCACCGATATTCCTAACTTTTCCCGACAGTCTGAATTAGTTGTTGGAAGTCAAATAGCTTAGTACTTGCAGGTGTTAATTCTTCAAGCAAGTTACTTTGTCGGATAATGCAGTCGTGACAGTGGCTCAACAAGGAAAATCAGCTCATATTTTATTAAAACTAATTTCGTGGTTTTGTTTTTGATACAGCCTAATAAGTTGCCAAATTAAAAAAACGGATATAGTGAATGACGTCAGAGAGAGTGAGGTAGGAAGTTCAACAAACATGCGAATTACATATAGGAATTACCGAGAAATTTAAAAAATAAGCCTTTCGTATAAGCAAGAAAACGATGTAGAAACATACTTCCGGACACTATTCTACAGTTATGCAATTTCTTCAACAAAAGCACATACAGCAGCATAACGTTGCTCCTCGAGACTCAGTTTCTAAAGGTGCGGATTTCATTATCTTGTAATCACGCAATTTGTGGTTTTATCACGAGTTAACAATCTGAACCAGGTTTTAGCGTAAACAGAAACGTGCCCTACTAATGCCGGGTTCTCAGAATTTAAATAGAGCGCCCAATAACTATTTCTAATGCAACCTTAGCCTGCTTCTGTGCGAGGGTAAACATGTGTTCTGTGTGAGTGTTAAAGGGAGGGCGAGGTAAGGGAGAGGGTATTGAAATTTGAAGATGGAAGGGATGTGTGAGAGCAAGCCTGCTGGTCAAGTGTTAGAGGGACTGTTGTGTGGAGTTATTCTAATCGTGTCCAACACGTTTTTATAAAGAATATGAAATAAAGAGTTTCTCTAACTAAGAATAATAATACTTCTCCCTTCCTTCTGTCTAATATTCTAATATTCAATCCTTTACATACTCTTTTTTTCCAAGAACTCTTAGACTCTGGAACTCTCTTCCTCCGGACGTTGTGTCTTCTGACACTCTAAACTCCTTTGAACAGTCCGCCATGCCAGCCATAAGAGCGACGAAGGTAACAAGCCACCTTCGCAGGCTTTAAGCAAACTGCTGACAGCCCTCTAGATATTACAGTTAGTCGAAATGAGAGTATCTATTCTAAATTCTAATCTCGTTAAAAGTATAGGTTTTAGATGTTGTATATATCAAAAACCTTGACAATATAATAATATTAAGAAGAAAAGCGGGCAATAAAAATAACTCAATACTACTACTACTACTACTACTACTACTATTACTACTACTACTACTACTATTACTACTACTACTACTATTACTACTA
>JAOBYH010162202.1:0-17845 GCA_025403525.1 Umimayanthus kanabou
GGCAGAAGGTTGAGTTGAATCAATCTGTTTGAGTACGATTGATTGCAGCGGAAGGGTAGGCCTAAGATGAATTTTGTTGCACGCCGCTGAATCCGCTCCACTTTGCGTATAAGTTCAATAGACTGTGGGCTCCAAACTTGTGTTGTTTAATTTAATTAAACATACTACACTTAAGATGCAAAAATAGCCTCCCAGCTATGGTTTTAATACTGTATACCAGCAGGCTACAGTCGTAGATCTTAAAACATGGACGACAGCAAACTAACTAAAATTGCAGTGACTACATCAACAATATTGCAACAATTCGAGCTTTTGGGTAGATTTTCTGATTCACTTTAGAAGTCGAAACAAAGCTAATCCGTGCGTTTCATGAAAAAAACCCAGTTGAAATAGTTTAAAGTTATCTAAAGGATTTGCATTAACAACAAAGTTCTACCGTATTCTGTTCTTGATCATCGATTATTGAGACTGGTTGGTGACAATAATTAAGACACTTTTACATCAAGCAATTGTTCAACTTTTTTGTGTGACAAAATTTTAAAATCATCCTTGTGCAAAATGAATAACAGTCACCAACCGATCACTTGGATGATCAATGTTTCAGTAACTGCAGCTTACTCAAGAGACCGCCTTGATCGTTGTTGAGTTATGTCTCTTTGTTCTTCTCAATATTTCAGCCCTTTTTGGTAACTCGCTGGTTTGTCTGGCGTTTTACGGAAACACTTCACTTCGTACAGTTACAAACTACTTCGTACTCTCACTGGCCCTCACCGATTTGTCCTTGGCTGTTTTTTCTACACCTTGGAGTATCGCCTTGACAGTAACAACAAAAGCGATTGTTAATGATTTGAATTGCAAACTGAACCATTTCTTTACTATAACATTGGCAGGAATGTCGTTACAAACGGTCGCGTTGTTGGCAATCAACAGATATGCCCGTGTTGTTTGACCCTCACTCTACGCAAAGATTTTTTTACAAGAAACGTTCTTTAGCCATGGCCGTCTGTGTGTGGATTGCGACAATAGCTGTGACCATACTTCTGGCTATTGTAGTGTGGAAGCAATGTCAAAGAGTTACAGTCACATCTGCTAACTGTGTCCAGTTAGTTCTAAACCACATGTCATCCAAATTTTATCTCGTCATATGTATTACCACCATGGATGTTCCCAGTATCGTCATTGTAGCGTGTTACATGAAGATCTACCAAACCATCCGCCATCACAACACTGCAGCCGCTCCATCGTCACAAGGAGGTCACTCTGCCTATGGAGTGGAGGAATCGAAGGTGACAAGACTGTTGACTGTTGTCGTGGTTGGATTATTTTATCTGTGTTGGCTTCCACAACTTATTACTCACATATTAATAGCTTTAGCTATGATTGGAGAGACTGCTCTCGGATACTCGACCTTTTATTCTGGCGTTCCATTTTTGGCCAGCAGTGTTGTCAATCCTATGGTTTATGGAACAATGAGTTAATTATTCAGAAACGAATTTTTGAAAATACTCCGGAGAGGTGAGCCTTAGAACTGCTCTTAAGTTTAACAAAACTAAGCTAAGGTTTAGAAATTTATCATCATTTTACCATATATCGAAATTAATTATGACATTTTTTGCAGCCGTGTTAGTTATATCTAGAAAGAGGACAGTCAACTTTTATAACGATCAAGCTTAAGGTCCCTCTGTATCAACAACACAAACGAATGAGGACAATAACACATCCAATAGTTGCCATGCTTATTTATTCTGTGAATTACTTGGCATATCCGATCTCCTATGGCCTCTTGAGCCTCGACTGCACTTGAATCCTGAACTTGCTTGGCCTCGACCTCAAGATATCTCTTCTGTTGGCCATGCACTTCGCAACTCAATCACCACAGACTCTCCCATTCTGCTTAAGAAAAGAGAGCAGCTGTACCAAATTCGGCTAATCATCCCTGCTGACTCTACGTCACTTGCCCCCCCCCCCCCCTCCTGCGGTGAGCAGGGTCCCTTCACCTTCAAAATCACGTGAGTCCTTCTCAAGTAATGTTTCAATGGATCCAGAGTACTGTCTCCCCGGTAAGATCCGTGACCACTGTCACTCCCTCCACTTAGAATTTTAGAATGTGTTTAACCCTGCCATTTCAAAGTACAATAATGCTAGTGGGAAGCTTGAAGCCTTTTCTAACATTGGTCCCACCCTTCCCCCCACAGCGTAAGGGCAGGCTCCCTCAGTATAACCGCAACACATTGGAAGAACTACAGGCAAAATTCGATGAGCTTGAAGCTGCCGGGGTCTTTGCTTAGCCAGAACAGGTAAACGTTCACGTGGAATACCATAACACGTCCTTTCTTGTTAAGAAACTAAGCGATGGGAGTCGTTTAGTTACGTCCTTTGGCGAATTTGTCCAGTACTGAACTGAGCAAGCCACTTCCCTTTTAATGCCTAACATTGACAACGTCCTGCGTGACATTGGCAAGAAGAAATACCTCATCATCTCCGACCTCCTGAAATCAGTCTACCAGGTATACTTGGCCCATTTGTTTATGAAGTACTGTGGCGTTGCAACACCGTTCAAAATAATTTGTGTATACGTCCGTTCGGCAATTGGCATGCCAGGGTCAGAAACGTGCGTCGAAGAGCTGATGTCAAGGGTACTTGGTAACTTCATCAAAGAAGGTTGCGTTGCAAAGATTATTGACGATTTGTACGTCGGTGGCCACACCCCTGAGGAAGTTCTCCTGAACTGGAGCCGTGTTCTCACCATCCTCCAGCGCAAAAACCTTCGGTTATCCGCATGCAAGACCATTGTCTGTCCCCAGAAGGCCACTGTGTTAGGCTAGGTGTGGTCCTACGGCATACTACAGGCCAGTGCTAGTCCCCATAAGCTCGCCACATTACTGACGTCTGCAGATAAACCGATGACTGTACACGGCCCCTTATCCTTTATTGGTTCTTACAAGGCCTTCAACTGGGTGCTTCTAGTGTAAGCTACCCTCCTTGACCTCCTCGACCAGGCCATCTCCGGAAAGACGTCGCGCGACAAGATCCTGTGGTCTGATACACTGTGTCTCTTGCCTTCTCGGAAGCCCATAATGCCCTCTCAAACCACAAGACAATTACCAATCCTCGACCCTCAGATGCATTTTCCATCGTCACAAATGGTTCTGTTAAACGAGGCGAAATTGGTGCCACGCACTTCATTTAACGGAATGGCCAACGCCTGCTGGTAGGCTTCTTTAGCGCCAAGCTACGCCGGCACCAAGTTACATGGTTGCCCTGTGAGGTAGAGGCTCTGGCAATTGGTGCCTCCATCAAGCATTTCGCACCCTACATAATTAAGTCACATCATATCATATCATCCCTCCCAGCTCCTCACAGACAGCCGTCCCGCAAGCTCCAGAGTAACGACCTTCCTTTCCACAGTCAGTCGTTATAATATGCATGTTCAACACATAGCAGGTGTTGAAAACTTCGTATTTCACAATGCCAGCAGGGATCCAGCAGAATGCCCTAACTCCAGTTGCCAGATTTGTAGTTTTATTGCCGAACTGGAGGACTCTGTGATACATAGTATTTCTGTCTCTGATGTCTTAGACGGTTCTACTCATATGCCTTTCACTAGCCGTGCAGCTTGGAAATTGACACAACAAGAATGTTACGACCTCCATCGACCCCACTCGCACTTAAGCCAGGGAACCCGTCCATCCACGAATGCAACCAAAATCCGTGATATCAAACGTTACCTGAAAGATTCTGTTATTTCTGGTGATGGTTTACTTGTTGTTCGCGATACTGTTCCATTCCAGCCTACAAGAGAGCGCATTATTGTTCCCCGAGCAGTCCTTGATGGCCTCCTCGCAGCCCTTCACATTCAATTCAAACATCCGTCCACGCTGCAAATGAAGCGTCCCTTTTCACGGAACTTCTTCGCGCTCGATAGTGACAAGGCGGTCGAAGCTATAGAACATTTGATGTGCAAATGCGCATATTCATACATATTTTGGAAATAAATGAAAAATGGCTGAAAATTTTTAGAATAACGTTGGAACCCCTCAACGATTTCAATTTATATTCGGTATTTTAAATCACGAACACTTTAAGCTGGTTAACCACCTATTCATAATTGGAAAACAAGTCATATACGCAGAAAGAAAATATAACAAGCCTTTTCGATTTTTCTGACACATCTCCAACGTATATCAGAAATTGAAATGAACATAGCTAAAAGGAGAGGAGCTTTAGATCTTTATTACGAAAAATGCGTGTAAATAATGTCAAACATTAAGTGTCAAATTTTCTCTCTCCCCTTCTTATTCGTTTATTGTAATTAGTTTTTCCTCCTTTAAAATTATTTACAAATTAATAACTGTATTTGCTTTTGCTTATTTGTTACATTTATTTTGCAAACCCCTCGCAATGTGAAATAAATAAAAATATTATTTAAAAAAATCAAAGCTGTTACCTCCTCATGCCACTTCTGCCAGTACACTAGTCCGTAACAACCATCCCTTCCCATTTCCACCCTCAAACATCAACCCAACCCACAGCAACCATTGGTACAAGTTTGCCGCAAACTTCATGCGTCGAAATTGTCACTGTATAATGGTAATGAGGGAGATCCCTTCATCCTACACTACGGCTGCCATCATAGATAACGAGCGGCACGAACTTATTCGAAATGTCCTCGTTGTAGTTTGTGTCGAAAGGAAGTCCCCCTGTGATGGGGGCATTAAAGTTCGTGTAGATCCCGCTCCTGGTTTTACCGCACTCGCATACGACAAACTACTGAAAGAACATGGTATATCCTTAGTTATCGGCAATTGCAAGATCTCCAACAAGAATCCGGTAGCTGAGCGTGCTATTGCAGAACTTGGTTTAAAACTTGTGATCCTTTCTCCTCAAGGCGGTTCGGTATCTACTGTGACACTCGTTTTGGCCGTTACCAACCTTAACTCCCGACTTCGCCGAGATGGTCTATTCTTACGTGAAATTTGGCCTCAACGCGACCAGATCACTGGACATATGCTTCCTATTGACGATCGCCTGCTAATCCTTCACCAAGCAGAGTTGCGTAATCGCAACCATGGGCCAAGTGCTTCATCCAAACTCTTCCACCGATCCAGTACTTGAACGGTAACAGAACCTGTGTCCATTAGCGATTTCGTTTACTTTAAAGGCGAGAAGAATAAACTCAAAGCCCGTGAGGCAACAACAAAAACAAACAACTTTACTGTTCTCAAAAAATGTTTACAATTGTATATAAATATTATCTCATTTTTGCAGTTGATGAGAGCACAGAAATTTAGAAGTAGCGCAGGCTAGTCGAGCTTAATGTCTGGGCCACGCGGAGTAAATTACCAGTGATGCAATCAATTCATTATATTTTCAAGGACACATGCAAGTCATACATACAAACAAACACACACGGTACGAACACTAAGCCCAAAACAAAATGCGCGAAAGCTGAATCAGTAAATAATTAATAGTATTATACGATTGGTACACAGAAGTGCATAATAACCCCGATAGACGAGTACAAATATCCTGCGTTATTGTACACTTTGAGACCCGGTTAAACCAGTTTTTGAAATATATGCTGGAGACGAAGAGGGAGAAGTATTTCCAAATTTTGAGTTATTTCCCTATTTCAACATCGACGTTCAGCCAGAGCTGGTAAAAAACAATTTCAATGACGAAAAAGAATCACAAATGACAACAGTTTAAATTAAAAAAACGAAATCTGACCTGAGTGTATGGAGTCGCTGACTGCCGTCGACAGAGAAAAATGACTTCAACTGATTTATGAAGAACAATAATTGCTCCAACATGAGCTGACTTCAATTTTATTGCTCCAAAAAGAGCTGACTACAAACGTTTACAACACCAAACGCAGTTCAACTGAATGGTTCACTTCGTCAATACTTGCTTGTACGTACGCGCGCGTCCGAAAAAGGCGGGAAAATGAAATGACGAGCGCGCCCAACAGCCAATCACAAACCCGAACCGGTTTTCTACCGGTATTGAAACAACGCCACGAATTTCAAGAAATATTTATACTACCTAAAGGCTCGCCAAAATACTGTATGCCGACTCGTACAAATACCCAGCCATATTGGCTGGTCAACCGTCTAATATAAGATATATATATTATGAGCTCTCACCAACTGGAGATAAAGTAAAAGCATACACTTGGAAAGAAGAGAGGATTCAAGGTAATGTTTAAAAGAAGTACCACTTTTGGATTTTAGATCAAGTTCAAAAGAATTCCATATTTTTTTACCAGTAAAACGAATATTGAATATTCCATAATTTGTTCTTGCTCTAGGGAGATAGTACAATTTTTTGCTGCCAATCTAGTGTTGTACTGGTGTACTTCTTCTATATATATAAAAAACTTGTGAAATGAAGTTGGAAGTGCATTTGAGTGATAGTCATATATAAATAAGGCAATATCGGAATATATCAAGTCGTCTATTTTAAGAATTGCTAATTTATGAAAAAGTAGAGTTGAGTGCGAATAATAGCTAGAAAATGTGACTATTCTAAGTGCTTTTTTGGAGGGTCACAAGGGGCTTGAGGGAGGTTTTGTATGTGCTCCCCCGTGTAGTTAAATTATAGGTTAGAAAAGGAAAAATGAAAGTATATTATAACTGAAAAAGTACTTGCAAGCCTACAAAATACCTTATTTTAGAAAGGATACAAATACATCTTCTAATTTGTTTTTGTTATGTGCTCTATATGAGATTCCCAGTTCAAATGTGAATCGATATGAAGGCTTAGGTATTAGATCGAATCTTTATGCTCTATCAGCTGGCTATCAATTTTTATTTCCATTGCATAGTGGTTTTGTTTTCTGTTGTGGATGAAAGATAACATACATGTAATTTGTCTTTGCAATGTTTAAAGAAATTTTTTTTGCCTTAAGCCAACACGATATTTGTTTCAGATTGTCATTTATTGCACCTACAAGATTGTAAATACTGGTATCTGAGTAAAATAAGTTAGTATCTCAGCAAAAATATGAAAATCTAGTACATGAGAACATTTATTAAAATCATTGATATAAAGGAGAAATAGAAGAGGGCCAAGCACTGAACCCGGAGGCACTCCATTGGTAATTGTGACCTCATCAGATTTCTCACTGCCAATCTATACTTATTGTCTCCTATTATAAACTATAGATAAGATGTAATCAGTTATGAACTACTCCATGAATACCATAACTATTTAGTTTCTAGATGCAACAGTATTCCATGACCAACAGTATCAAAGGCTTTAGAGAAGTCTAAAAACATCCCATATGAAAACTAGCCATCTTCTATTGTTCGTTGAGTTTTTTCTGTAATTAAAAGTGTTGCATGAGAAGTTCAGTCTTTTTCCCGGAAGCCAAATTGGTTTTTCATATGATAAATCATGTTTATTGATAAAAGAAATTAATATCTTATGAATAAGTTTCTCCGTTATTTTGTTGAGGATTGAAAGTAGAGATATTGGTCGATAATTGTCCAAACTGGTGGTTGATTCTTTTTGTGGACTGGAATTACATTAGCTAATTTAAACTGTTCAGGCACACATCCACTACTAAGAGACAAGCTATAAATCAGTTGTAGAGGAAATGATAAGCAGTTCTTGAGAAGTTTTAATATGAAAACAGGAATACTAAAAGGTCTCGTGGCCTTAGAAGTCTTTAAGCAAGTAATCTCATCTTTAATTTCCTTAACTGAAACTGGAGATAAGAAAAAACTATTTTTCAGTAGAGTGGAGAGAAATGACAAGGGTTGTATTAATCCAAGAAGGCATAAGAGGATTCTTTTTGGCCTTAAATTTTTGCTGCTTGACCGATTACCAAAAGCTTTGGTACAACTGTTCTTTGTTTGTTAACACATCTTTAGACGCTAATTAGATGTCACAATTAATGACGTCATCATAACAAAACACACAATTTGTGTTTTCACTACGAAATTTCAACTTTTCGCTAAAACGTGACTAAATACTGACAACTTTACAATGGATTCTAACTATTTTTCCATTTCAATATTCAATTCAAAGTTGAATAAAACTGAAAACTTAAAAATCCAAGATGGCGGCCGCTTTTGACGTCATTTATGTAACTATGGTTGCTATGGAAACCGGTTAGACACCACGTGGTTACACTTAATTGAAAGTACAAATGAAGATCATTATATGTGCAAAATATCACATCAATCGGATGAATGGTGTCGAAAGTAGAGGGGAAGGTCCGATCGACCCCCCTTATGCCTTCGTGTAACTTTTTTGGCTGATGTCTTCTAGGGTTAACCGGGGGAATTTTAACTGCCAATTTATTACCAATCTATGAAAAGTGTCTATTAAATGCAGATGCTATTGCAGATGAGTCTTTTCAGAAAAAAAAATAGATTATTGGTGAAAATCTTTGTTGGTAAGTGGAATCCTATTGGCTTCAGGGTGATTAGTTCTTTAATCCCTGCCCAAGTGTTCTTGACATCATTACTATTTTGAAGAAAGAAGTTTTGGTAGTAATTTTGTTTACTTTTTCGGAGTAAACGTATAATCTTATTGCGGTAGTACTTATATTTAGTTAGATGTTAATTATTTCTAGTTTCTATATGACTTTTGTAAAATTTTTCTTTTATTTCTATGCATTTCTTCGATTCTAAGTGTAACCCAGGGTTTGGAAAGTGATCTGATTTCTTTTCTTGTTAATTTGCGAATGGGAGGCACATCGTTGTAGACATAGATTGTAATCTGATGTCCCATTTTCGGAACTTTACATCATCACACTACCGCAACAAACTTTACACTGTCCCAATGTGCGAATGCTACAAAGTGTCTGCAAGTCTTCCCATAACCCCCCCCCCCCCCCTCCGCACCCTAGATCGCCTGACTCTTCAGAGGTCGCCTCAACTGTGAACGATCAGAACCCACCAAAGTAACTACAACTATGCAACTAACTCCAGTCGTCACCACCGTGCCCCACAACACTGACTGGATCTTCACCAGACCTTAACTTACCGTTAGTCGTCAGTCGTTAGTAAACACCAACACTATAGATTGTTAGCAGCAAATCCTTCCATCGTTTCTAGGGAGAGTCAAGCGGACCCAAAAACTGGCCCTACTTAAGTTCACAGTTATTTGTCATCAGCTTTTGTTATAGTTAAATCTATCGCCCATTTTCTCTAGAACAAAGGGGAAGAAGAAAAGGCAACCACGTCAGTGGACCGGCTCCGCCGGTCAGTGGCCGTTCACCAGTCTCGCTTTGGCGCAGGGAGTGTTCCGCCTTTTATGTTCCTCAGTCTTGTGTTGTATCGTCCTGACTAAAGGAGCGTCAGTACAATTTGTTTGTCTCCTTGTTGGCGTTGTTTCTGTGTCTGTTTCCTTGCTTTTGAAGAAGTCGTACTCGTAGTCAAACTCCTACTGGGCCGGTAGTCAAATCTGAAAGTCGCTATTATCAAGTATCTACATGTAATTATAACAATATACTACACTAGTCTGTGCAATTGGTATAAAATGTAAACATATTCGGGGTTAACAGATCCTAAATGAAGCCTGGAATACTTGGTTGTAAATGGTGAACATGTTCGCAGTTGGTTGATTGTCCAGGTGGATGTAATCCCGAGATAGACTGTTGTTTTAGGGATGGGACAACAGTCTACAGTCATCTGAAGTTATGAACCAAAACACCATTTTGCTAATGCAAATTTTTGATAGATCCATTCTCTTGTGGTGGCTAAAAGTCACTATACTTGGTCAAATTTTGGCTCATTAATTCAACATAAACTTTGCATTTAGTCCCAAAGAGGGAATGGATCTAGCAAAAATTTACATTAGCAAAATTGTATTTTGCAACTTTAAACATTGGAACACCTGCATTGGTTTCAGATCTTACGCTGTATTGGACAGTCTGTGATTATGTTTTGAGAATTTTATACTAGTAATAATTCTGATAATTTTAAAGTTTAAACGTTAAATCAAAACAGTGGTACCCAAAGCTAACCTGGTTGGTCACCAAGTCTTTCGATCCTAAAAGATACTACACAGGACGCACGGGCTCTGGGTATGAAAATGGTCTACCTTGTCTATTTCTGTTTTGAAAATAGATTCAGTAAGACGCGCGCTATGATAGAAATCATGAATGACGTCACGAAAAAATTGACAATTTTCGTGGAGTTTGTTTATTTTTATGATTGAAGACAGTTAATTCAATTGTTAATATTTTGAAAACTGTTTTCTAAAAGGAAATAAACAGCGTCGCTTGTGTTTCTATCCAGTTTTGGAAACATGCTATGACGCGCAGAACACTCGTAAAGCAGAGAGAAAACTCGGTTTCGCCTCGTTTTCCCTCAACACTTTCTCTTCTTCTGCCGCGTCATAGCATGTTAAGTCTAAAACTAGATAGAAACGCGCGACGCAGTTTGATTCCTTTAGTTTATTGAACTCCCAGGTGATGTATTACAAAAAAAATGGAAACTTTCATTTACAACAGGTCATGTGTTACAGGAACATAATGTACCAACAGGCATTTTCAACTCCAACTTTCCCGACATCTCATTTGTAAACAAAACTTTGACTTCAAATTATTGTTGGGAAAACAACTCAACTTTTTTGGTAGTTTTATAGCACCCAATTATAAAATATTTTTTGTAAAATTATGAAACTGATGGGAAACAGTCCTCCGCACAGGGTGCAATCAAAGGAGCGATTTGATGCAATTTTGTTGCATGCGTCGAAAATTGCATGATATCGCAAAAGTCTGCGGCGGGCTTTAACAAACAAGTCCAAGCCGATACAACCTCTTCTCACAGTAAAACACTGCAAGAACTGATGGTGGTCATACGATTAAAAACGTGTGTCGTCTTTTTGTATAATGCAATTTTTTAGACATAGTTGGCATTTTAATCTAAATAATATTAGATAAATATAATAATCTAAATCTCGATAGATGCACGCCCATGCTTCTATATACTATTTTACTAATGCACATTTTTGCTAGATCCATTCCTTTTTGGGGGCAAAAGTCATTACTCGGTCAAATTTGGGCTCATTAATTCAGCATAAACATCACTTTTTGCCCCCACAAGGGAATGGTCTATTGCAAAACTTTGCATTAGTAAAATGGCGTATCAAATCGCGTGCTTGCGTGCAACCAATAAAAAACGCTTAGAATGGTTTAGGAGAATTCTGTACATTATCAGCTTACGTGGATTTTTTCTTATAAATACTGAATAAAGTGGCAGTGGTGATGTTCTAAAAGAAATGGTCCATGATTTAGCTGTGTTCCTATCGAGTTATGGATGCTCTTGGGAAGCTGGGAGAGCACTCGAGAAACCACTCAAACGTTTCTTTCGTGATCTGCCAACTTCTCGCGTGCACCCATAACTCGATAGACGCACGACAAGCATGGACCATTTCTTAAATTTTTTGCTTAAAAATCGAACTTTATCAATTTTACTTTGCGTGATAATACACATACAATTGGAATTTTTTTCTTTGATAAAATAATTCGTAAAATCTTGCGGATACTGCTTGAAAGCAGAAAATATTATGTGCGGCTGAAATAATAATAATCGGCGCTTGCACTTTCGTCCTCCGATAATCATGCATTGTCGGCACATTATCGCGCAATATTCTTGAATCAAAGCGGATATTGAAGCCTTGTGTCATCTAGTGGCGCCAATTTGAATTACTGTGATATTCCACCCGACCGGTGTGTTGAGAAATGATTCTATCAAACACGACAGTTTGAGGGAAAAGTGAACAATCAATAAGCATAACATTATATGGTATCGCTTCAGGTAGGACATGAAAGATAGGTTTACGATTTCTCGTGAAAACGTTGTGTGCTCGTGCGTCAACTATTTTCACCACTATCATCTCTATCATCACTGTACGTGAGTGACACGGATCAATTAAAAGGTAGTTTCCCTTGCATTTATTTCGGTAACTTTCCGCATTCTACAGGTTTCTCTATCCACACTGTACTCTAACAGATGATTACTTATTCTGCCTTCAATGTTCGTGCTGCATTGAACATCAGTTGGATAAAGAGCTCTGTGGTACCCTCCCAAGAATAGCAGACAAGGTAGCCAGGCGGAGACTTGGACTCGCTGACCACTGCTTTAGACACAAAGAGCTGCCTGCTGGATAACTAGTTCTTTGGGAGCCTTCACACGGACATAGACAACGAGGGCGTCCATGTGCGACCTTCGTTGACACTCTGAAGAGGGATCTGGGAGCTGACAACAAGTCAGAGCTAGAATCCTGCAGAGCCAACCAAGAAGACTGGCATGCCAGGCGTGTTGCTCGGCTGAGGCCGCCATGATGATGATGATGATGATTGTTTGTGTCACGGCTGAGACTGAAACAAGAAAAAATCGCCGCGACAGCGATCGCTACGACTGTAAATGAAAGGAATGCCAAGGCAAATTTGAAGTGCTTGCCATGGCGAAGACTGAAGAATATCTCGACACATGCTGCTTGGACCAAATTTTTGTACAGATACTGCACTGTGTCGTACCGTCGTAAGAAGATCGACGAGAGTTTGCCAGGAATTTGAAAACAAACTAAGACACGCAATAAATATTCTGATGACCTGAAACACATTGTGTGCATGTTTACTTTCCAACTTTAGGACTGATTGATATAATTAGAAGCTTTCATTTACAGTAGGACATGTGTTACAGGACTTAAAATCTCCACTCCAACTTTCTTTCTCTTCAGCAAGTTTAAAAACTTTGACTTAAAAACATTGTCGATAAAACTGAAGATCTTAAATGTTATACGAAACAATAAACAATTTTCTTTCAGTATAATGATAAAACCTGGTACGAATATAACTTGACCAAAGATAAGCCGATTTGTGGTGTCATTAGCTATAAATTTTGCTATGACGTCATGATGACGCCATCTTAAGCTATTTTGGTGGTTGCTCACAAATTCTTTTAGCTATGGATCCTTATTTTATGTAGATAATAGTAAAACTTACCCAAAGTGTATTTTTCAATAAATGTCCTCGATAATTGTTAATTTAAGGTTTTGAAAACGAATGCATGACGTCATAGTGACGTCACATGCTTTGATATTTTTTTTTAATTTTTTGTAGAATTGCTGTTTTTCCTTGCGAATGGAAAACACGTGAAATGATGCAATTATCTGCGAACTTGAAATATATGGATAAAAATCAAGAGAACAAAATTTACTGGCAAAGGTATCAGTGTGAGCACAAATTATTTATACAATATTCTTAAAAAATGAGGGAGCGGTTACCCTGGCAACAGCACAAAAATCTCACATATATGCTGACCAGAGACACCTGCTATCTCTATTTGACTATTAACATAAGAATTGCACTTTTAAGTCAGTAACTATACCCCTTACGAGCTGAAAATATAAAATATCAGCGCCTACCAATCATGTGGTTACCATGGCAACAAATCCGCCTATGACAACTTGAAAAATATATGGTTGGATGCGCCATAAAATGTTAGGAAACGTCATGAATTTTATCACTCTGTTTCAATCTGTTGAGGAGTTATTAATAAAATGTATGAAGGGGGGCAGAAAGTGTCCCCCCCCCCGTCCAGATAGGGTTAAGGCCTTTTTTTAAAAAAACGGAGGAGGCAACCCTGATTAAATAAAGTTTATCACTTCACATTTTCATTCAAATAAGAACGAAGGCCAAATTTAATGTATTCTAAACACTGTTTTGGTTTTGTTAGTGAATTCTTTAAAAATTTAAAAAGACCCGATGGCGACATAGTGTCCAAGCTTAATTGAAAACCATCACAGTCGCTAACCCATTGGGAATCAGAAATAATTTAGAATCTATGTTGCTAAGTTCAAACAGTGTCTTAACAAACAAGTTCACGCCGATACTCTGATCGCCTATTCTCACAGTAACTTATAAATCAACCAGACTTCCAAACACTGCCAGACCTGATGGTGATCACACGATCGAAAACAGCTGTCGACTTTTTTGTATAACAAATTTTGTATATTTTAAGTAGAACTTTATTAATTTTACTTGGTGTCAGTGATGATACACGTAATAGAAAATGTTTCCTCTGATAAATGTATTCTTGAATAGCGTTGGTACTTCTTGAAAACGGAGAGTTTTGTGCTTTTGAAATAATAATAATAATAACAATAATCAGCATTGGCACTTTCATCTCCCGGTGATCATACTTTATTTTTAATTTATCCTTAATTCAATTTTAATAACATTATTCTAAATTCAAAGTGGAGCTTTCAACCTTATTCATCAAGTGGCGCCAATTTGAATAACTTTAGCATTCAATACGGCGTGTGTTAAGATTATAATATTGATGCTATCAAGATAGTTTAAAAGAAAGTGGAAGAATGAACAAGCTTTTGTAACAAGTCACTATGTTTTACAATCTTACTATTGAGCTATTTGTCTTAGAAGTTTTATACTTAAGAATATCTGTTTTCTAAACATTTAAAATCTAATGAATACGTAACACTTTCGGCACGAATCCACAAGCTCACTTATTTATGTGGATAAATCAAGCAAGTATTGTCCAAGTGAAATATTTTGCTCCATGTGGTGACAGCGAAGCCTATAACCTTCCTTGTTCAGAATAACCTGGACACTTGAACAAACATAATAGTTTGAAGGAAAAATGAAGAATGAATAAACATGAGTTATTATATATTAAACTTTTTGTTTTGGGATTATCTTTGATTAATCGACAAATATAGTATTTATGACGAATCGTATTCTCAACTCTCGTTTCTAGATATAAACCTTCCTTCCTTTTAAATCATTATTCCAGTTGACTTACGTTCACAATAAGTATATGGGTTCTCATTTCGTTGTCAGCTTCGAATAGAATAAAGAATGAATAAATAAATATGAGTTGTTTTATATTTAAATATATAAACTTTTTGTTTTGGGATTATCTTTGATTAATCGACAAGCTCATTAACTTCTGTGGATAGATATAGTATTTACGACAAATTGTAATTTAAACTTTCGTTACTAGATATAAACCGTCCTTCTTTTTTAATCATTATTCCAGTTGACTTACGTTTACAATAAGTATATGGGTTCTCATTTCGTTGTCAAATGGAAAAAAAATGATAATATGACAACTTTAATACGAGACTGACAACTACTTAAAGCGCGTGCGTTAAATATTTAACAATGTTTAAATATTGAACTGCGTACGTTCCTTTTTGCGAGCACAACAACCTGACAACTGACCCTCTAGCAGTTTGCAATGTCAAGGATCTGAAACAGAAAAAGTTTTCTTCTTCGGTCGAGTACTGTGTATTGCCAAGAAGGTGGGTAAACTGTTTTCAGTTTATTGACATTTTAGTTTAGCGATTTTAATTCTACACAAAACCTGCTGTATATGAATCTACCAATCCTGATAATCATTTTCAAATTTTCAATTTTGACAACTTTACACTGGTTTTCACATTCATCAGCTACAGTGGAGGAAACTTAGCAGATGGTCTAATGAACATTATGATATATTTATTAATGGTGCAACTCAGAGAATATGCAAGCAGTGTATTGCGATTAATTGCAAACTATAGTCTTGCCTTGGAGCGTGAACCGGTAGTTGGTTAGACGGGTTAGGCTAAAGTGATTATAGACTGACACCTTCATTTCAGTCAGTAGATCGGTACTACCTATCCAGTTCTGTTGATTCATAATGTACAGGGAAGAATCATGAAAGGAAACCGAATCCGAGTTCTACCCTTGCGAATTTGGTAATACTTGATAAATATGTCCTTCAAACGTTCTATCGAAAGTACATGTATATACTCAACGGTTAACGTTTGAACTAATGTTAATTAGAGCTAACGTTAATTGTTCTTTTCTTTTGAAGTTAAATTTTAATGTTTATGTGGTAGCCGCACGCCATCGTCTCTTGCATTGGGCACGTGCAGTTGATTTCAACAGAGTCCCAGGAGATTGAATGGCCCGTTTCTTTACAATGTTCTGCCAGTGCTGATTTTTTAGTTTCACCTTTCTCAACAAGCTTTTTTTGTGTTCACATTCCCTTCTTGGAAATTGTCTTTTCGTTTCATCTATATAATTGATTTTCCACAATATCCGCAAGGAATTTCGTAGATTGGAGTACGGGTGTGAACTTTTGGCACAGAGTCTTTCGACTTTGGGAACAAATTTCCAATGGTCTGGTGGGGTTTCAAAGCGACTTCAATACCAAAATGTCCAAGCATTATCTTCCGATTCTCTTGATGGTTTCCGACGTTCCATGGGCATAAGGCAACACACAAAATTTGTTTTCCGGCTTTCATCGTTCGTAGAAATTTATTCTGAAGGTTGTTTTGGTTTGCTGGCCTCGATAATAAATTGCTTGGGGTAGCAATTGTTTTCTAGGGTAGATATGACATGTTTCATTTCTTCTGACCGCTCTTGACTTGACGAAAGATGCTTCTGGCCCTGTCTGTCAAAGATCTGACAACAGCTTTCTTGTGCATAATTGGATGATTGGAGTCAAACCACGTAGATATCTTTCTGTATGTGTGCGTTTGCTATAGACCTTAGTTGTCAGTTGCCCATTATTTTGCCGGCCGACACAAAGATCCAAAAAGATAAGTTCCTGATTATTCTCCTTTTCAATCGTGAATTGAATCGACTGTTCAACACTGTTGAGATGTTCTTGAAATCCATCAAGCTCGGTCGGTTTCGCAGCGGAACAAACATCGTCCACATTATACATATCTTTTCCATAATTGTGGTGATGTTAAGGAGGTGGACAGCGCCTTCTTTTCAAGTTCTTCCACTACTACATTGGCCATAACAGCTGAAATGGGCGATCTCATGGCATATTAATGATATTACTTATTCAATATATCAAACATACATTTACTTAATGTTTACGATAAATTACTATTAATAAAAAATCCCTGGTCCGCCTAGTCCAATACAAGGGTATTATAATTACTGTTAAGACCAGATCGGGCCTTAAAAGGGCGAAAGTGACATGTAAATCAGATTCGCTACATTTTCTAACATGCCTTTAAAAAACGATGCTTTTAAAATACAACCTTTCAGTTCTTCAGGAGCTGTTTTAAGAAGACAATTGTTGAGTGAACTTTGTTTGTCATGTTGCTTTTGGTTATGCATTCGGAGGGTCACAAGCTCGCCATTTGGCATGCAGTCAGATGTTACTTATCTAGTTACTATCACATGATAATAATGAAGTTTTAACCAAGAAATGTAACTACAGCAGCATTCATTCCTCACCAGAATTTTAAATTTTTAAACAAGTTTTTAAAGTTATTAGTTAGAATGTCAATTTTAAGTACAGGTTCAGAAGGAAACTATTGGAGATATTTAGAATGAAAAAGACGAAAGTAGATTGAAAAAACTTGGCAAAACTTCCTATCGCTTTCTTCAAACTTTAGTTTGCAGAAATAATGTTGCATAAACTCTAAATGACGTCATACAAGTATAAACATGAAAAGATGTGTCCTTTTTTGGATTACAGGTCTAAAATTTCATTTTATATTCTTTTAAGTCTCCGGAAAGAGGTCGGAAAATCCTTGACCCTTTCCAGGTTCATTTGAGAATGAAATCACATTATGTTACACTATATTTACCAAATTTAAAGATGTCATGAACATTACCACTGCAACGGCAACGGAATATATATTTCTCTGCCGGCGCTTTTAGCTTCGTGTCATCTAGTATCGCCAATTTGAATAACTGTGGCATTCAACCTGGCGTGTGTTAAGAATAATCTTGATGCTATCGTTCTTGAATCAACACGTGAAATAATTAAAGTATTTAAAATCATCTGTCTGTAAAGTTTTGATATATATACAGGCGCGTAGGCAGGGTGGGTGCGATGGGTGCGAACGC
>JAOBYH010162203.1:0-10618 GCA_025403525.1 Umimayanthus kanabou
TTATTATTATTATTATTATTATTATTATTATTATTATTATTATTATTATTATGATGATGATGCAGCATACTTTAGGTCTCTGTTTTTATTATCCGGGGGTGCAGTAGTTGAGCAGTTAACTGGTCTGACTCAGAACCTAAAGGTCATGAGTTCAGTCGAACCCCGGACAGACCTCTGTGTTGTTTTCTTTACTGGACTTGTTCCAGCCGACTCAGCTGTATAAATGATTCCCAGCATCTGCTGGGGGCTAACCTGCGATGGATTAGTGTCCTGTCCAGGGACAGTCCGGAAACCGGAGCTAAGCGCCAGCCTAATGAGCCACTGCTTTAGCTTTTAAGTACCGCATTGAAAAGCAGGCGCCGACGAGACACTTATTTAAACTGTTTTTATTGCAATTACGGCTACGACGATGATGGTCATGATTACGAAGCTGACAGCGGTGGTTACCCAGTAAAACTATGGAACGTTTTGTCCTTTTAACGTGTGATTTCGTTAGTTAATCTACTTTTATTTACTGCGTTGGCTTTGCTTTGTTATCCTAGATTCGGAAATGGCGCTGATGTACAATGACGAGTCTGTGTTGGAGAATCACCACTTGGCCGTGGCGTTCCAGCTGTTGCAGCACGAAGACTGTGATATCTTCGAGAATCTGAGCAGAAAGGAGCGACAGACGATACGAAAGATGATCATTGACACGGTACCAGTTCTTACCTGTTGGAATAATTCACATTTTACACACCGTCAGCCCTTCAAGATGGCCTTGGACAGCCATTTTTCTAGTCAACATTTTTTCTAGTCAAACATTTTTCTAGTTTTAAGAATACATGTAAAACAGAAAAACGTTTGGATTGGCTTATAGAGGAATTGTGGGTTTTTTCTGAGACAGAGTTAACTCCTATTAAGTGAAACTAAACGTTTTCGGGATTTTGTAATGAAAAGGTGATCTTGAAACTGATAACTTCAAAATGTATTGCTCTGGTAATATACACGTGGACTGCGTCATAAGTGTGTGACATATTGCTTCTTGAGCTTTAGATGATCACGTGTTATGCATAGTTTTGATGCTCACAAATAGTGTTACAAGATAAAGTGATAGGATTTTTGTCGATTAAAGCTCATTCAACAACTGAAAAATAGTGTAGTGTCAAAAACTAATAGTTCCTTCAAGACTACTATTTTCGTGGTCAAGCAAGCCAGAGTTTCCTCAGTTGAAAACTAGAGTTACTGTCGTAGTGAATTGTAGGGCAATGGGCAATTGGCAGTTAGTGTTCTTTTAATTTAGAGTTATCGTGGTGCAATAGACATACTAGATATGAAGTTTGGTAAGGTGAGCCGTTTGTCCCGGAAAATTTCCAGTTCGTTCATTTGTCATTCCAATCGGTCAAACTGGAAAATTTGGCTAAGTGGAAAGCGCCCCAGTTATATTGGGCTTAACTTGATATTTCCCGTGATTAGGTGCTAGCAACAGACAATGCCAAGCACATGAGCCTCCTGGCGTCACTCAAGACCATGGTAGAGACCAAGAAGGTTGCAGGGGATGACGGAGGACTGCGATTGGACAACAATTACACAGACAGAATGCAAGTTCTAAAGGCCCTTGTTCATTGTTCGGACCTCAGCAACCCTACCAAGCCTCTTACACTCTATCGACAGTGGGTTGATAGGTTAATGGAAGAATTTTTTAGACAGGTAAGTTGAGATGATGAACATCTGTTTACTGCTACTCGTTAAGTCTTCCACAGAAAATAAACTCGCAATAGAACTGGTGTAGAAGTTGTAAGCAGAGCTGAAGTTCACTCGGAGCAAAAATAAGTGAAGGTTGTACCTTCTCCGTAACTTTACTGATGTGGTTTGTCGTTGCTAGGGTGACAGAGAGCGGGATATTGAAGGAATGGATATCAGTCCAATGATGGATCGCCACAATGCTTCGGTTGAGAAATCGCAGGTCAGTAATGCTGCCATACCAAGGGATAGGATAAAAGGAACGATGCAGTTGAATAATCAGACAAGAAAACTAACCATCGGGAAATAAAGCGACTCCTTTGTCGTTGTATGAAGGCATATGCGTCTTTCCACTTTAAAATTTAATGAAACTCCTGAATGTTAATTTAAGTCGATGGTGCTGTATCTTGATGCTGTTGTCACTGCTAACAGTACTACCAACGTCGTCATCATCATCTGAACAACGTCAACATCAACCTTAGCACTGGTCATTAAAACCAGAGCCAGTGCTAAGGTTGATGTCGGCATTTGTGTTCAAACACAGACAAATATAGTCATAAATAGTTCAGGCGTGTCCCCATTTGTTAAAACATAAATCGTTAGAGATTGATTGATTGATCAACTGACTGACTGACTGATGGACTGATTTGGTTGTGTTAGTATAGTATTGAAGTAGCTGATGGCAACAACAGTAGCCGTAGTAATAAAGATTAGAGACCTTCAGATTTGACTACGACTTCAACTGGAAGTGGTTAGTCATAGTCAAAGTCACACTCGTAGTCAAACTCGTAGTCAAATCTGAATGTACAGGTATTTATCGAATTGCTGGATGGAAGGTAAGCTTGCACCGTTTCAGGCATAGTTTAGTCATTTTATCCACCGGGTATAATCTTATCTTAAAGATAGCACCTTCAAACCACCCGGACAAGATCGCTAAATGTTTTTTTAGACACTACTGATCACTCATATAACCTTTCTCCCTTTCTCTGAATTTGCAGGTTGTGTTTATCGACTTTGTTGTGCAACCACTGTGGGAAACGTGGGGCGACCTTGTGTACCCTGATGCCCAGGAGGTTCTGGAGCTGATTGAAGAAAACAGACAGTGGTACAACGAGCAGATGCTAGAGAAAGAGAGAGAAAAGGATGACCTTCCCTCGGAACCCAACCCTGTGCTGAAGGGCAAGAGGGTCAGTTGGCAGGGCATGAGGAAAGAGGCCATTGATTGGTCTGATTCCGAAGTGTCTGGTAAGTTGAGTAATATAGTATGCGTTCACTGAGTTTGCGACCTTGTTTGCCGAGTTCCTATCATTTCATCCCACAGTTATAATCTTTTGTACAAGTCTGTTTTACAATCTCCTAATTTCATTACCATTTTGCTTGTTTGCGGCAGTCAGTTTTAAGTTTACCCACACTGATGTGATTAGTTACATGTAACTGTGCTTCATAATTCATAATTGTACGGTATCACTAAGGTAAAAATTCAATAGATTTGTGAGGAAATGAAACTAGAATTCCCGGAATTGTAGTTTATTCCTAAAATTTTGTCAACTGAGAATGATAGCATAATGAAAAGGTTGTACTTGACATTATGAAAGATCTATAAACCTTAAAATAGAAAGGAGGAGATAAAGGGGACATTATACGAAACTTGAGGAACGAATTTGCCCTACCTGCAAAACGGAGATTAGAAATGAGTTTCACTTCGTCTTTGACTGTGAAACATACGAAGCTGAAATGACATAGAGATGATGAGAGACGACATACTTGGTTTACTACTCGCAGAATTACAAACTCATGCCCAGCTAGCAGACTCTTCAGCAGCAAGTTTGGTATACAATTGTTCCGTGCCAAGGAAATCAATCTTCAGAACTTTATTAGGCCTCTTCTTATTGTACATACCTCTCAGGGATCTATCAATTCATAGTATTGTTGTTGTCGCTAATGTTGTTGTTGTTGTTGTTGTTGTTGTTGTTGTTGTTGTTGTTGTTGTTGTTGTTGTTGTTGTTGTTGTTGTTGTTGTTTACCTAACCCACCCCATCCCCTGCCTGAGCTTCTTACTTAACAGACGTCTTTAGTTTTCCAATTTATGCTCTGGAAGGAACAATCGTTGGTATTTGGGTATAACTATGAACCATTTGACGTTGTCGGTACGGTCGATATATGGACGAGGAAAATGTAGAACAAGTCTTAGTTTGTGGACGAGGTCATTATTAGTTTTGTTTCATCTTGTTTGCTTTTGATTTGGTTGTTTTTGTTTGCATGCTGTGGACTTTCAAACTGCGTACACCAATCGAACTACAAGCTCAACGTTTAGGTATAATCAATACTCTGCACTCCAAACTTTGCTAGGAAAAAGAGTTTAGAGAGTTGCAAGCCTTGCTTTTTGCTTATACTTTTGCATACACTTCCTTTTACAGTTGACTGTGAAGGAAATGGCAAAAAAGAAAGAAATGGAGAAGATTCGGAAGAAATCAGAAGATGTGGTGAGATGGAGAAGAAAACGCTCAAGTTGCTGTCGCTTGAGGAACACATACCGCTTCAGCAAGGCCGACGGGGGAGCAGAGAAAAACTCGCTATGTACGGCAGCAGTAGTCGCAGCTGTGAAGCAGATGACGAACGTGATGAAACTGAAGAAGAAGAAGAGATAAAAGAAGAAAGCAAACTGGTTGCACAGTGAAACATGAGTACAAAGTGAGAATAGAGTTCTGAGAGAGCTCACTTGGCTCTTCTGCAACTCTGGTCCCGTCTGCCAGCCGGTAAACGTGGCGGTGCGGTTTGTAATTTGTCTTGGCGGAGGCAAGACAAGGACAGATTTGGTTGAGATTAGAATATCTGCTGTTGTTGGCGAACCTTTACCTTTGCCATTGATGTTCCACACAATGTGTCTCTCGGTCAAATTATTGCATTTGAAAACCTCCACGCTACTAATGATTACGGTCTGTTTAAACAAGGCATTTCGTTTTAAAGAGCGCTGCCAGTGACGCAATGTATTATGTTCGTCGTTTGCATCTTGGGCTTGGGTCGTAGTCGGCGATCTATGTGGTGGCGTCTCTAATACGATATGATCATTCTAATTTTACTTTACTCTTCCGCTTTCCTGGAAATGTGGTTGTGGTTCGTAACAAGCTGGAAGTGTCCATGTTTTTAGACTGGTTTAGTTTTACTGATTCATACCCAGGGGCAAGTTTGGAAGGACATGCTGAGCCTGAAAGGAACACTTTATGCGTCTGTGGCCTTATCTGCTGGCCAGTTGGCTGATGCAATGTTTCTACTTGGAACTGAAGAACAGGATTCAAACTTGGCATAAACGGACTGGGTCTTGTCATACAGTTACATTTTAACAACAAAATGGCTCCCATTGCATTCGCGGAAGAGGTATTGATTGCTAAAACCAAGGGAATAACAAACGCTTTGCGTAGGGGAAGCATGGATATTGGCGGCAAGACAAATAGCTCTTTAAATCCAGCTTGCTCATTTTTAACAAGCTGTATACACTTTACTTCAACTGTATGCGTAACGCCCACACCCAGCGCATTTCCCGATACGCATACGGGCAAGTGACGCCGAATATGAAGCAAGGCTGACATGTGCAAGCGGAAATGGTGTCACACGCGAGGGATGAAGAAATAGTTAGATCGGAGTTTCGGATACCGATTAGACTGCATTTACGGCAGAAATATTTGCAAAGGTATATTATAGTTGTACAGGAGAAGGCAGCGTTCCGCTTGCTGAAATGATCGGCAATCCGTATCTTACTGTAACATATCACTATACATATTGTAAGTTAAAATACAAATATAGACTGTAGAAATAGTACGTTTAGAAACCCTAGACATATTTAAGCATTTGAATTTCGGCAACGCCGAATCTGTATTTGGTGGAGAGATCTCACTGCCAGCCTCTCAGTCGTAGAGTTGAAGTCTTTGCGAAGAGATGCAGAAAAGATATAGAGAATTTATGGCTGGTGATAACCATGTAAACTTATTGAAGAAATAGAGAAAGTTGTATAGTATTAATATTCCTCACCCTCGAAGGGTGGTTTGATTTTAAATTAAACACATTTTATGTATATGGAATCGAATAGGAAAAGCGAAAATGCACTCGGGCAACATTTCAATTTGATAAGAGAGGCCCTCTTGACAATATACAATTCTAACAAAACCCTAATATACATGCAAATAATTGGGATATAAAGACCCATTTCTCAGTATTGATCAGCTAACTCAGCACGACACACCCGAAATAACTATCAAAGGATTGTTTGAATTCCTTGCAAACTTTTGACTATTTGACTTCATAACAGTGTTTATAAGAGGTAAAAAAGGCATTTTACTTTAACATGTTTATTCGCTTGACGTTATGCTATAGTTATAATTAACAGATTTTTTTTATCTTAACGTTGTGTACATAATGCCCTTCGAGTCGTATGCAGCCCTCCCATTGGCGCTGCTACTATGGTCGGGTTCAACAGAGCAACTTTCAATAGTGTATAGAATATATTTATTTAAAAGTGAAACATCCCTTCAGTCTGGTGTATATTTAATCACAGTACACTTCTTCAAGCCTGGAATCAACTAGCTTGTAGAGTTTTGCTGTAAAAAGCTCGGAGTATTCTTACAATTGATCCTTTTACTATTACATTAATACAAAAGGATTTTCAACCCAAAGTGCTTACTTTTCGTTTCATTTTGAATCTTCTGTAGGGAAACCTTTTCGAATCGTGAAGAAATTAACTACTTTTTTTAAAAATCAAATCAACTGCTGCTTTCGGTTTCAGAAATTTTGTTATGCTTGTGCTTTCACAAGTTTTACTGGTTCACAAGACAACTTGCGTATTTATTTTATGAACTTTAACACTGCCTTTTATTTGACCGTAGTTTTGGAAACCTAAATGGCACTCGAACGAACCGAAATAATGCGCTAGTTCATTCCAAGCTTGGATGTGGTGCAACAATATAGTAGAACCCGCAACTTTGCGTTGTGTATGACTTGGGAAAGGTTATTCGTTAAATGTGTAAATGAAATAGAAGGTACTGTTATGTATATTATGTATATTTCCTTTGGATTTAGAAGAAACGGAACGTATTATTAGAAAAAGATCTATAAGACTTGATTACATTTAATTACGATACGATAATTTATCAGAAGAATGAATTAAACTATGCATCATCACTATTAATAATAAAATGTTACCAAACATGAAGACGGATTCTCCACCAGTTGTTGACTTGCAACAGCGTGAATAACATTTGTAGAGAGAAGACATTTGTCCCTGTATTGTACGCATCGTTGGGTATGGTGACATTCACATCACATACAGCAGAGTTGGTATGCCTGCTGGAAAGTCCTAGAACTTTAGTTTATCGTGATAGCGGACGTTGCTAAACAACGAAACAGTGAAATCAAATAACACTTTCGAGTAAAGAAATTTGAAACACTTTTATGCAACGGGGAAACCTATTCCATGAGTGCCCAAACTCGACTGATGGCGGATCGTTGCTTACCGTGTTGACGCCCATCTGTCTTGCAAGGTTTTGAAAAAAGTTCCGAGCTTTTCTAGCCATTCCGTTGCTTATTTTTAAAAAAAAATTCGTGCAACAATGGGTAAAATAAGTCTCTTCAAGAATATGTAAAGCATGAAAAAAAAGTCCTTTTAAAATTTGTTTACGAAGACATTTTTATCTGCACTCTGAAGTCTAAATGGACAACACGTGTGCGTTTGAACGTGAAGCAGGACGTGCGTGTCACGAACGCCTTCATCATACTTCATCAAAAATAATTATATACTTGATTGAAAGCTCGGTAATTATCAATCGTGTGTAAATTTCTGGCTGAACATTTACATATATATGTTTTTGGAAATTAAATTGGTCTGGGCTAGTGTAGAAAGCCACAGCAACTAACAAAAATTCGGAAGTCGGCAACGCGGAAGGAATATGAAACGAGCGATCTGCCCACTCGTTCATTTCAGCGCGTGGGTGTGGCTGTCAAATCTTGACTTTTTTCACGAAACAACACAACAAGCAATAAACTAACAAAATATGTTTAAAAAAGCAAGTAAAAGACGAGAAACCACTCGTGGTTATTCGACCGACTTCTGCACGGGACGACCTCAACTTGTAGAGGACGACCACAAAATGAGCCCTTGGGTCCCAATATACTGTGCAGAGTATAAACTGGAGACTAGATAACTTTCGGAAACAAACAAATCTTAAAATAACGGTTTACTATAATGTTTGTATACTCTTGAAGATAATATTTTCACCCATCGTTGCACGTAATTTTTATTAAAATGAGCGAGGGAATGCGAAGTATAAGGGGTAGAAAGCTCGAAACTATAAAGCTTGCGAGACCGACTAGTAGCCACGTGCATTGGCCGTTGATGACTGAGGCTGTTTTCGACCTAAACCCAGCCCCCATAACGTTTTAGAGCCAATAGTACCTCTAGATTTTGTAAATGACCTGGGTTTGTACGAAGGAGGGTTTATTGCATTACACTTTCGAAAAGATTTAAAACAGTTGTGTTATTAACTTTGATTTTAAGCTATTTTCGACCTAAACCTAGCCCTCATAACTTTTTAGTGCCAATAGTATCTAGATTTTGTAAATGACCTCGGTGCCCTTGTACTAACGTGGGCATTACACTTTAGAAGAGATTTAAAACAATTGTGTTCAAAGCCGAGAAAATTGATTTTCAGTAAAAAAAACTTTGATTTTGGGCCGTCTTTGACCTAAATCTAACCCCATAACTTTTTAGTGCCAATAGTACCTCTAGATTTTGTAAATGACCTGGGTTTGTACGAAGTTTGGCTTATTGTAGTACACATAAGACGAGATTTAAAACAATCGTGCTAGAGTTATCAACTTTTGAAAGCCAAGAAAAATGATTATAAGTCGGGAAACTTCAATTTTGGGCTGTTTTCGACCTAAACCAACCCCCTATAATGTTTTAGTGCCAATAGTAGCTCTAGATTTTTTAAATGTCATGTGTTAGTACAAACGTGGGCCTGTTGCATTACATTTTAGAAAATATTTAAATCAATTGTGTTTGAGTTATTTGTTTTTGAAAGCCGAGAAAATTGATTTTATGTCAAGAAACTTTGCTTTTGGGCTGTTTTCTATCGAAATCCACTCCCAATAACTTTGTAGTGCCAATAGCAGCTCTAGGTTTTGTAAATGACCTGGGTTTGTACGAAGGAGGGCTTATTAGTGCGTTACACTTTAAAATATATTTAAAGCATTATTATGTTAGAGTTATCAACTTTTGAAAGCCAAGAAAATTGATTTTAAGTCAAGAAACTTTAAGTTTGGGCTGTTTTCGACCTCAACCCACCCCATAACTTTTTAGTGCCAATAGCACGTGTAGATTTTGTAAATGACCTGATTTTGTATGAATGAGGGCTTATAGCATTACACTTTAGAGAGATCAGTTAAAACAATTGTGTTAGGAAAGCCGAGAAATTTGATTTTAATTCGAGAAACTTTAATTTTGGGCTTAACCTCCTCCCCAACTCCACCTGTTTACTCTCGCATGTAAATCCATTGCAAAGGTGAACCGCCAGTCTAGGTTGATCATGGAGCTAGAAGCAACTTCTCGTGTAAACAGGCCGTAAAAATTATTCTGTGGATAAAATTATACAACGAAAACAACACCTCGCATATTAGTGTCTTTATTGGAAGTTTCAGTGTAAAATGTACAAATAAACTAGAAAACTCGTCGAAATTACAAAACTGGGAAAAAGGAGCATGTTTTACCTGTATATATCACGAGGTTCGTTTGTTTCGCTTGCTCTATAAAATCTCTTACCTGGAGTTACGGCATTTCAAATATTTTTCTCAACATTTATCTTTAGAATGACGGGGAATTAAATGGCTGCGCAATGTTTCTATTCGTTTGGCTAGAAGCTCCCTGTTATTCTACTGAATTGTGGTGCACGAGGATGTGAAAAGGCGTATAGATAGACTCGTAGAAAATCACAAAAAAGTTTAAACTTTTCCTGAATGTATAAAGTTTCCTTCGGAATGTAATATCCGACTCGTAGAAGGTAACATTTTCCCTACTGCTCAGTGTCAGGATCGATTTGTTAGGATTAGAAGCAGCAATACACTGATCAGTAATTGACTACTGGAACATAGTTGATAGAATTAACTGGTTGTGAAGCTCAACAAGTTTCAATAGGAGCGTACAAAGCTTGAACGAACCGTGACTGTGCACACTGTTTTGTTTTACGGGTGATCCCAAACCTCTTATTTGTTTGTTATTCATACGCATTTCAATATCTTTTGTGTTTTGTGCACGGTCAAGGCCAAAGAACAAAAGAAATAGAGAACCTATAACAAAGAAACTGGCTGAGTTTCATAACCAGATCGTTCTATTAACTGTGGTTGGAATAACCACTTATCTTCTACTTTTAAAGTATTTCCTAAAGGATTGTAGTTGCCACCACACCCCAGGTTAGGTTAGCGACTCTTCTCTTGAAGAAAAGGGCATTGAAGAAATTGTAAGTAAGCTGACAATAAACTTCAGCTTTGGTGTTAAAACCACATCTATCTATTTTAGTATTAACAGTTGCAGCGATCAGCCTTGTACTATATTTTATAAGGTATTTTCTTTATAAAATATCTATATATATTTCCATACACTTCACAACATTGACTATGAAGTTGTAAACATACTATTGCTTTCCTCATTAGTACCCAATATTGAATGTTCTAAAAACAAATCAATTTTGAAAACTTGTGATAAACCTTTTGTAAGAACCATTAATTATACTACAAGTAAAACACAGGGCCCGGTTGTTCAAAGGTCTGATAACATTGTCCAGTGGATAAAATTTGCTCGTTAACGTTGTTCAACACGTATATTTTATAAAGTCATCCTCTCTTTGAATAACAG
>JAOBYH010162314.1:0-10616 GCA_025403525.1 Umimayanthus kanabou
TATATCTTGTTTTAAAATATTCAAAATATTTAAAAGATAATAAAGTGGTTAAAACCAGTAATAAAGATTTAGAGTGGGATAAAGTTATAAACTATCTACTGATCAACTAATACTTGATCAATGCGTCAGACAGCAAACTCAGATTAATGCCCATTCCAATCACATGAATGTCTTGTATTGCAGTGAAACATAGGATTTAGAGAAATATGAACAGAAAACGAGAAGTGGGGGAGGTGGTACTCGTTACATGCCAATTGTAGTCAACTCTGTGTATATTTCAGCCGTAGATAGTGTCTTAAAATATATCGAATAAACAAAAACAGGAAATGAAAAAAATTCAGAAAGTCAAAAATAAACTATTATGACGTCATTCGCCAGATTTTACAATTTGCACTTAAATTTGTCTGACGTCATCAGTGACGTCACAGATCGACTGAGAAAATGTGAGATATCGTATTTCTCAAAGCAATAGTGTTAAGGTTACAAAAATACTCGATCCCGAGAATCACAATCCAATTAAATCTACAAAATAAGCAAGAAATTTAATTTTTAGCAAAACATGCCTTCAAAATGCTGTTGCCATGGCAACATCCGACTCCATAACCTAAATTCTACCACATCAGTAAATTGCCAGATAAATTTGAGGACAAGTACTGTGATATGGAAGGATTATCTTAAATTGTCTGAAATTGCGAGCTATATTCAAAGTTGGCGCGGGCATCAAAGCCCTCCCCCCCCCTCAGGCGGAATAGGGTTAAAGACGGCAACCACTGTAATCGATGATGTGAGGCAGTCAAGCAGGCCTTTTAGCTTGCACAAAGTCAGGTGGAGAAATAGATGGAGTTACATCTCCACTACTGTGACACTACTGGTCTGCAGAACAGGATGAAGTGTGGGTCCGCTACTTAACTCTAACCGTAAGTTTTGGTCATGCTGATGGAAAAACAGTTTCCAATTCCTTTATGTCTAGTTTGAAGAATGACAATGTGCCTTTAAGTCAGTTGCTGGCATTGGGAAGTAATGGCCCAAATGTCAAGACGATAAACCAACTCTTGGAAGAGAAGGTAAAGATTACCTGGCCTGATTTCAGTGGTTTTGTATATATTGGAACCTGTTATATACACATTCATAACAGTTTTGAAAAGCGGTTGGCTAAATATGGAGAAGATGTGATCAGCTTGCAATCGATTTACACAGTATTTTCAAGTATTCTGTAGCACGGCGAGAGGATTTTCTGGTAATTCAGCTGAACTCAGGCCTTGAACACAAAGTTTTCTTAGAGTACACCAGTTTCATGATGGCTGTCAATTGGACCATCTGTGCGAATGATCTTCATGGAGCAATGGAAAGGCCATTGTATAATTGTGCATTACCTAGATAGTGACCCCATGCAAGAGAACACCTGAGAATGCAGCCTTCAAGCGAGTCCAAGCAGCTACCAAGAAAAGAGATATCCTTGTATAACTTAACTTTCTTGCTGCAACAGTTCTTCTTTTTGTTGAATTTTCAGCATGATGAGCCGCAGATACACATCCTGTATGAGCAGATGGTGAAACTTAATTGTGGGAACATTTCTTCTCAGTTTTGTCAAGGGGTGATGTAGTGGCATCTGTTAATGCACCAGGGCTGACAAAGCTCATGTCTCAAAACAGAATCATCTGAGTTGTGGAAAATTGAACTTAGGAGAGCCAACACGATCAGAGCTGACAACGCTTAATCAGCAAATCAGCAGAGGTCCGCCATGCTAGGATTGCATTCATTTTTTTCTGCAGTGTCAAATTTTCTTCAAATAAGTCTTCACCTTCCTAACAAGCCCTCCCCCCGACTTCTATCCTGTTTGAATCCTGACAGGAGAACCCAGGCACCACTTTCAGCCATTGAGTATTTTACCAAACACATTCTTATTCCTAAAGGCGAAACTGTGTGCATAGCAGATGCGTCGCGAGCATATATGCATGATGAGGATGTGAAGACTGCTGGAGAGCAAAGCAGAGTAGATCGTTACTGGAGAGAGGTGTTTAAAGTTACGACAGCAGCTAGGAACATTAAGTACCCACATCTTGCAAAGGTGGTTAAAGCAGCACTTGTTCTTCCACATGACAGTGCTGTTGAGCGGAAGGCTTCGATTAGCCATTAGTAACCCCTGAAAGGCGCAAACTAAATGAGGACACAAATAATGCGCTCAGATCCATGAAAAACCTGATGAAGTTTTCAGATCCACAGCAAATGTGGCCAGAGAAGATACCAATCACCATAAGATACTCTCCAGTGCCAGGTCAGCCTCTTCTGTATAAAAGAGAAACATTGAGGAAGAGAAGGAACCGAGAAGAAGAAGAGACAAGAAATGGATAAGCTGAGAGAAAAAAGGCCGGCCTTCAGTCAAGTGAGGCCACTTTGAATGAACAGGACGTGAAACTCGGAGAGAAACTAGCAGGGACAAAGGAGTTGCGAAGAAGATGGAAATATTAAACTAAAGGAGCCACTCTCTAAAAATGACAAGCTTGTAGTAATGTTAAGCGCAGTTAATGATCGAAACAGCAACAAGAAAAATTGACAAATATCAAAATAGACTATCATCAGTCAGAGAACAACAAAAATCAGTGGAAAATCGCACACGTAAATGTCTTGAGTGACAGAAGTTTGAAGGTTGCTGGTAAAGATGCAGTGGGACAGACATCACCAAAACAGGCTGAGAAATGAGCTTTTTTGGAGCAGAACCCACACTGTATTGGCGTATTGATTTTACAAAATCTGAAAGTGAAAATTACTAAAATTCAATTTCGGTTTGTTGTTTGTTTAAATATTTGACATTATATCGAATATGCCCATTTCCAAAGATAGTATGTTGTTTTTGCTATTTAGCGCAGTTTGTTACTGCATGAACAGATCTATACATCAGTTTGTAACATATTGATGTGAATTTTAAAGATTAAATCTATTTTGTGTCCAATATTTTCTAGCTTTCTGTGAAATTTGTCCTATATTTTTAACAAAATGTGTCCTATAATCCTATAAAATTGGACTTCAAAACCGCTGAACACCCTGAAATTGGACAAATTTTGAGCAGAATACAACTGGTATTCGGTGGTTGGGTTTATGGAATCTATGGTCGGCTTTATCACAACCTAAAATTATTCCTTTTTCACACTCACGTACGATATGATAAAATGTAGCAAAACCGATAATTGACAGTAAGATAATTAGCAGCCATGAACTTATATATTTAACCCTTTGGTGACGGTGGATTTAGTAATTTTTCTGCAGTGATTAGGGCGGTAAAGGGGCAGTGGATTTTTTACCGCTCAAAAAAACGGTCATTTGTAGGAATAACCGCAGTTTCTCAGACTTTTTGGTGACGTCAGCAGCTGTCACGGCGTTTTGTCTAGCTGGCGGTCACGAACGCTCAAACTTGGTAAGTATCGTCTTTATAAGTATTTTTTCGAGCCATTTTCCACTTCAGAAGCCCCCAAGCTAGCGTCGTTAAGTTAGTGTGGTGGGTAGAGACAATCTTCTGAAAGAAACCAGAGGTGAGAGGTGATTTCACGATGGTTGGGACGCCGAAGCTTGTGTTCGAACGATTTCAGATCACGAGCGAAGACATCTCCCTGGCCGTTCTGCAAATGGATTCTAGCACCTACTAAGGCGATTTTTACATCCACAAAGGCTACAGCCATCTTGTGGATATATGGATTTTGGCAACTTTTGACTTCCAAAGATGCAAACGGGCATCATAGTTTGGCAGTAGGTCCGGTTGGTTCGACACTTCTAAAAAAACTATAAAATAGAGATGGGCGGGACTCCATTTCGAAGTTATGCCCAGATTACCCAGAATTCCTATCGGGCACGAACAAGGAAACGGTGGATTCGCCAAACTTGCTCTAATGAAAGGGCTGTAACGCGGCCTGCGGAGGGAGGAACGGGAATCATTTCCAACCAGCGTTAAGTATTGGACTTGACGTTTTCTGGAATTGTGAAATGTTTGTTTTAAAAAGATTTGTCTATTAAAAAATGACGACAAAGGTGCGTGTTTTTGGTGCTGTTCCTGGAGTTGGAAAACAAGTAATTCTAATTTTGCGACAAATCGAACCACGAAATTGGACAAAAATCAAGGATTTTTGCTGGTGTATTGGATACCAAAATTTCAGTAAGTTATTGGCTGACAAAATTGCCGGTTCAATGATGCTTTGATTATTGACTTGAAAATGTTGTAATTTTTTTAAAGATATAGGTCGTGATCGACCTATATTTACTGACTCAGTCACCAAAGGGTTACGTAAAAGGAAACAGTAAATACCGGCTTTATGCAGCTAGATAACAGATATGAGAATCCAACGTATATGTTAAGTAAATTTGACCAACCGTTAGACTGAACCGGGTTTTGTATGGGACCTTTTTGGGGCTTCGTCACAACAAAACACTATTCGCTTTTCGTCCTTCAGTACGCTCGCCGTACGTTACCATACGATACCGTTTACTGTTCTCAAATGGAATTTTTAAACAAATGAACTTGTAAAGTCGTTAATTGGGGTGGAATAGGCCCTTTGCAGCTGGAGGTCACATGGTACAAAATCCAAAATATTGGAGAGCAAAAAAATGTGACAAGACTCCACTGGGAAATGTAAACAAAGAAAAATCACACTTTTTTAGTTAACTGTGTTTTGTTTTGGAGTATGGCACATTCTTTTGCTCTCCAATATTTTGGATTTTGTACCATGTGACCTTCAGCTGCAAAGGGCCTATTGACCACGTACTGAAAGAGATTACCCAGTGCTTGCGGGGAAATTGCAATATCCTAAATAAATTTGCGGTAGAGTAAATACCCGCGAGTAATACCCCGAACCTAAATATATCAAGACCATTTTCAAAAACATTGATTTTATTTGTTCTGTTCTGTTCTAGGTTAGGTATTTGTACTGCAGTACAAAGAAAAATATGAATGTCTGGTATCTATGTGTTTTGGAATATCTTTCTTAACTCTATATCATAGCAATGTCATTTATCTTACCTTAAAGGTAGAATTATACTCGGTATTTTTATCTATTCTCTTGCTAAGCAAGGTCTAAAATTAGTCCTTTGGAAATTTGCCGATCTAAATCGAACAATAATCTAAGCTAAGAAAACCTAAAAATGTCAAAGGCAGACTTATTCAAATGTTTAACGCTATATACAAAGTATCTATTGTATCTGTACACCATCAAATGCTAAAGAAACTTCCAAGCAATTTAATTTGCTATAGTTCTGCATTTTGCCGAAATCTTTACCTTTGGAATCTCGTATTATCACACACAATTAATCTAAATGCACATAAACATAGTTTTTAGTAAAGGAGTTCTCAAATTGACAATGTATTAGAAAGTTTGAGGAAAAGTCCCGATCGTCACTTATGGGTAATATCAAAATATATACAGTTTACTGAAGTGACGAATATACCATATTTAGAAATGTCTTTCTGCATGCGTATGTTAAAAAGTTATTCCATAACCGGAAGCATTCAGTCGTTATCCACCGAGTGGTATTATTTTCTGACCCTCCAGTCGCAACATTCTCGTGTTGACCGTAAATGTAACGAAAAAGCTTAGGGTTGCATTGTTTTCCGTAAAAAGTGTCATTCTTTTCGTACTGGAAGTGATAATGGACGACAAAAAAGAATTGACCAATCCTCTTCGTGCAAAATATCTACCACAGACGCATTTCCAAGGGTTTTCCGCCCTCGTTGGCAAGAGATAAGAAAAGACCAAGAACACTTATGAGAGAGAGAGAAGTGAATCTTGCACTTGCATACACCGCAATGTAAAGTTCTGTTAATACCTACCTTCTAACAAACTAGAAGTTAAACAAAAACGGGAGGTAAGACTTATTAGTACACGCTTTGGTTGGCGAGACGCAATTTAACGTATTTCCAAATATTTTCGTTCCTGTTGTATTTTGATATATGTATATGCTAGCACGTTCCTTGGCAGCAACTTTTGGCACAGTTTTTAACAATGGCTTCAGTTGTTTTTAGATATATTCAGTGTACTGGCTTGCCACCGTGCAAATTGTATAGAATTTCCTACTCCGACGCCAATTTCCTTTTCGTAAACGGTCGACACCATTTACAACAGTCGATACAAATTGTAATATATAGAGAGTAAAAAGAATATGAACGGCACTGAATCGAGTTGTTGGCGTAGTGGTAGTGTGTAAGACTGGAATGCTGGCGGTCACGGGTTCAGAACACGATAATTATTTTATCTATGTTTTACTTAGCTTTTGTTTTATCCCTATTTAGTTTTTTGTTTTAGAGTTAATTTTGGTTTGGATTAGGGTCAGGGTTAGTATTAGTTGTATTTCCGCGATCAAGACTTGTCTTCTTCATGAAAACGACAATATAGAGAGTTGTTCGAAATGGCATCGACCGTTTACGAAAGGGGAAATTGTGACTCCGACGAAAGCATATTTAGAATAGCTTGAAGCCCACCAATTACAACGCGGCCTTGATAACTTCGTCCAGCCGAACAAGTTACCTGTTGTGAGAACCGTTCGTATATGATTGATAAGTATATAAAATGAGTTCGGGTTGGGTTTTGAACCCACATTTTCAGTTTCAAAAGGACCCTTAACTCGTTAGACTTGGCATTATAGGATTAGGATTATTAAGGGACTGTTTAGTGAATTTAAAACTTTCCGATCAAATTCTGGAAATGTCTTGTTAGACTGGTCATATCTGAATCACAAAATTGAAAAGACAAAAATCTTTCGGAATTTGACTCTAAAATGCATGAAACAACGACCTCATCTATTGTATAGGTAGCCTATTTCATTTTGAGTGTTCGAGTTATCAGGACTCTATAGTGTGACGGGAAACCACGAACGACTACCGTAATTAAACTGTTCCAACTCGCATCGATCACTCGGCTGTGAAAACATGAATTCGTTTAACAGTAGACAAGAACACCTTAGGCGTCACTGTCTGTCTTGAACTTTGACTTTGACCCTTGAACAAGAGGCACATTTCTGGCCGAGTCCATAGCCATAACGTAAGATTCGGGCCTTCCTCCACCCACAGAATGTCCCCCATGAAGCGGCGAGGACCCGTTTCTCGTTGCTATTTGCGTGCCTGGGATGTGAGACTCGCGAACAACTGTTACTTGACCTGTTTTATTCCTATTGAGATTTCGGTTTGGCTTGGGAGACACGGGCGGAGGTACTTTTGCGCGTTTGGTGCCTTCAACTCTGTCCATCATTACGAAGACTCCGCTGGGGCACTCGGTTTGCGGGCGCGTTTCCTCGTCCGCGCCTTTCGACGTCTTACCCTCAAACATTCCCAGCATATCTGTAACTTTAGCAACAGGACCACCTTTGTTCGCTTTGACTTCCGTTCGTCCGACTGCAGGCGCACCCGTACTAGACGCATCAGATTTCCCTCGATTGACCTGAGCTTGCTGTGGTTGGCTTTCAAATTTCCCCAGCATACCAGCAACTCTACTGGGAGAATCGTTCCTGTGTTGCTTTCCTGTAGCTTTAGTTTCGGTAATAGAGGGTTCTGGTGCGGAAGCGGCGCGTGGATGAACAGTAACTTCTGATGCTACAACTGTTGCCTTGACAATATTCTGCTTTTGCACTTGAGTTGAACGAGTAGATTCTTCACTGGATGGGGACTGGGGATAAGTGTTTACTCGGAAGGCTCCCTCGGACGGCAAACTTCCTTGAGCTTCGGCGATTACTTTCAACGGCGTACTAGGCTTTGATGCTTGGCTAACTGTTTCTGTCTCTTCTGCTGCCGAAATGACGGCCGCTGTTTGTTTAGACGCCTTAAATGATACCCTTGTACCGTCCAACTCGAGGCTAGGTTCATTGTCTGTTTCAGGACGAAGTTGCGGTTTAAGTGATTGAACAGGAGGGGTAGGAGGGCGCACGGCCACTTCCGGTACGTCATTTCTCGTTTCCTCTTGGACAGCGGAACCACTTTGCACAGTGTTGGGTGTATTCTGTATGTTAGAGATTTTAGTTCTCTCTGATACATTAGAAGCCGAGCTAGTCATTTTAGCAGAATAAATTGGAATTCCAAGGTCTCCCGGCAGACTTCGCGGCCGTTTCTGTTTGCTACTAGTCTTGGGTGCCAAGCTGTCCATACTGCGATGAGTCGCTTTCACGTTTTCAGCCGATGTACTTAAAGGGCTACTTCCACCCGACAGACTTTCCTGGCTCGAAGATGGCTGTTGTAAGTCAAGGTAAGACTTGAATGTATTACTTGAAGGCCTTTGCTTTTTAATGCTCTTCTGTAGCTTGGTGCTCGCGCCCTTGGCAAAGTTGGCTGGCAGAGTGGCAAAGCTTCTGAGAAGCTGTGTTCCCGTGGTCACTGTGATACGTCCTTTCTTGAGTTCGCTTGTGCTTGGTAGCGACACTCTGTGGTGTTTGTTATTACCTGGCTGTTGTTTGTACTCGTATATACTGTCGTGCACGATGGTAGTATCTTTCGAGAATGAGCTGGTGATCTCTGTCGTGAACAAGAATGAACTGTGTCGCTCGCCGAGGGCGTCAAATTCTGCGCTGTTTAGATCAACAGCGCCTCCTGATGAAATAGAAAAGAACATTTATAAGACGAATCTTACCTTGTGAAAGTTGAGGCAGTGGAAGCAGTCCTTCCCCGACGGTATGAGAATGTTCTTAGCTAAATAACCAACGCTCAATTTCTCCATGGTGAGTATATATCGTAGACTGTTCAACAACTAGGCGCATAAGGTTATTCAATTAAGAAAATCCCCATACCATCGGAAAATCCCTTCCACTATGGCCTCATTGAAAATACCGAATGCTTCCTTCGGATAATTCGTTGGAAAGCACACCTTTTTTTCTGAATCCTAAGGGAACTGATATGAATCAGTCAATCATGTACAGAATAAGATTAAGGTTTCAACTGGCGGGCCCCCACATGTTTGGTAAACATGTCGGATTGGGCGAAGAAGGTAAAAAGATCCATAATTTATAAAAGGAGACAAATCATAACACTTCAAAGACGTTGCAGAACATTGTGGACAGGGGTTGTGGCAACTAGGAAAACCCTTACTTTGCTCCGCGTAAGATTGTGTAGGTGGATTATATATGATAACGTAAAAAAGATCGGCTATAGTTATCGGTATTTTATATATAATGTCGTTCGGTTGGGAGAATATTCTAGCTCATTTTTTCCCCCACTCACAAACTAAGCAGATATTTGTTTTCAATCGAAAAGCGGTGCGTGATATTGAGCTTATTGAGCATGAACGGTTTTCTTTGGGGTGCTGCAGAATTTTTTTTTCAAAATCTTCAAACCTTCTCCCCCACCCCCTCCCTCAAAAGTAAAATGGTCCGCTCCTTACCTTTAAGAATCTCGGTTTCTTTTTCAATCAGCTTCTCAAGTTGTTTTTCTTTGTCTTGTAAGTCAGCCTACAAATATGAGATATAATAAAGGATAGTTTTGGTACACAGCAAACCTAAAACAACAGTTTGTCTCGTGCATGTTTGGCATTTATTCCTGAATTCCAGTTCCTGTTGAGTATCTATCGGCCGACACTAAAAGAATAATAGTTTTAATATATATTAAACCTGCGAAGTAAAATAGTTGTTTTTATTGAACATCAAGCTACAGTTAGTAGTTCTCAGTACCTACACTGCCATGTCAACGACAAAAAAATTAAAATATTTGCATCTTATCGTGTCAAGTATGTTCTTAAAATTTGATATATTATGTTATTTAACAGTTATTCTCTGAAATTGAGGTGACCTGTGGCAGAATATTCTACAAGCCACTATTCACCGAGATTAAAGAGAATAACTGTATTTGTATATAACACGATGGACATTACTGATCTATTGTGACCATATATTCCACCTTTCCTGAATTGCTGAAATTTGTCATGCCTGTAATATAAATCTGTTTGTCATACTGTACATGGCACACTATCTTATTTCATCGCTTTTTTAACCTTTAATAGTAGCTAGCACCCCCCTTACCATTGTTAACTTCTAGTTTAACAATTATTCTCTGAAACTGAGGTGTCCTGTGGCAGAATATTCTAAAAGCCACTATTCACCGATATTGAAGATAATTACTATATTAGCGCATAAGAACTCGATGACAACACAACCCATTCAAGAAAAGTAAGCATTTGTAGGATTTCCTCTGTCACTACTGCAAAACTGGAGTTTCGCTGGCCATTGTTTCACTCCGACAATATCTACCTCCCCGAAAATGGACATTGTCCATTGTCTAGAGATAGCGAACCAATCAGATTGCTTAAAATACCAACGCCACCAAAGTTTGTATATGCTAATATTGTCTACACCTCTTTTAAGAAAAAGGAAGTCTTGGTAACAGTTTGTATCTGTTCTTAGTGTCTCTTAATATTGAGTTGGAGCGAATTTTACGTAATAATTCAAAAGTGTTTTTATAAACATTGGGAACTTACTTTCAAAAGTTTCATTCGTGTGTTCAGTTTCAATTTCTTGATGGCATCCACGAACACGGCCGCGAGTCTGAAACAGTAACGGAACCAGTGGATTTTACTTGAGTTTTGTGGTTTTTATTATTATTATTATTATTATTATTATTATTATTATTATTATTATTATTATTATTATTATTATTATTATTA
>JAOBYH010162425.1:0-10616 GCA_025403525.1 Umimayanthus kanabou
ATTCAGTTTTTATTAGCCAATCTCATTCAATCGAATAATTGAGAACTTCAACACTTCACCTAGCGTATCTTATTTTCGTCGCATTTTGACACTCAAATATGTCAAAACAGATGTTTAGATTTAATGTTTGACGTTCAACGACTCAAGATAAAGACGGTAATCGTAAGAGCAGTAGCCACGTGCACGTTATGCGTGCCTATTTTTCCTACTTATTTTGCTGAAAAGTAACAAAACTTGACAGTGCTGATCATATTTTTACTCTGCAGTTCCAAATAAACATTTTTTTTATATGTTTATTTATTTCAGAAAAATAATCCACTCTATATATGGCCAGGACTCTTCGATTATTAATTTTTGGCATTTGCCACTCTGTACTAACTTTATTCGGGGATTGATTATTAAATTTAATTAAAAGCTTTTGCCTAAATTCACCATTCTGCACGCAGTGCTTGAAAATCACTCAAGGCCAAGTTTTTCCAACAAATAAAGTGAGAATGCTGACATTTGCTCCAAGAAAAACTGCTTTACTAGTAGCTCGCTCTGCCATCTTGGGAACGTCAGAGGCAGTCTTTTGTAAAAGCTCTTGAGTCAGCAGATTTGCCCAAGTTGACAGACAGCGGGAAAATCAGTCATGGCTGACAATGAATCTGTTACTGATCTTTTTGCAGTAAAACTCTGCTTGCCAAGTATAATTCAAAAGATAAAAAAAAATCGCAAAATAGTGTTGCAAAATGCAACTTGGCATAATCAAATTCCTTACACTGGGACCTGAAAAGAAAAAGGCACGTTTTGCCACAATCCACATTTAAGTCAAAGTTGTAAGGGATTTTTTCCCAGTCTAACAAAAGCTTCAGCCACTGACCCAAACTTCAAGAAGGCCTTGCAGACAACAAACAGATGCTACGACAATTTTAAAGCCAAGTTAGATCCTGCTCTATTTTCTATTATTGACTTCTGGAGATGTTTCAACTCTATTACTGACTTTTGGAGATGTTTCCACTCTATGATTGACTTCTGGAGATGTTTCCACTCTATTATTGACTTCTGAAGATGTTTCCACTCTATTATTGACTTCTGGAGATGTTTCCAACAAACAGATGCTACAACAATTTTAAAGCCAAGTTAGATTCTGCTCCATTTTCCATTATTGACTTCTGGAGATGTTTCCACTCTATTATTGACTTCTGGAGATGTTTCCACTCTATTACTGACTCCTGGAGATGTTTCCATTCTATTATTGACTTCTGCAAATGTTTCCACTCTACTACTGACTTCTGCAGATGTTTCCACTCTATACTATTATTCCACTCTATACTATTATTCCACTCTATACTATTATTCTGCTCTACACTATTGTTGACTTTGGAAATTTTACCAGTCTATTACTTAATGCTAAAGATGTTTCCATGCTATACAATTATTTTTCTCAGTACATTGTATTAATTAATTTGGAACTGCAGAGTATGCAGAATCAATTGTATTGACCACAAATCTGTGACCTTTCACAACTACCAAATAAATGGACCAAAATGTGTTATTTTGGGAGGGATTGGATGGGCAGGTCCCTTGCCCCAACTGGAGTACCCTAACTACAGCCCTGTAAAATTTTACTCACCTAGCAACCAGTTCCCCTCCATTCAAATCAGCAAGGAGTACAAACTGGTGTTTCTTCATCCATTTTTTGACAGCTGTCACTTCTGGTGTTTCGTCTGCTGTTGTTTCCTGTAACTGTGAGAATGAGAAATGTGACAAAATGTCATTGGTACATGTAATACACTTGGAACTTGGGCAGTTAAGAAATTAAATGTGGTGATCAAAGTTTACCGTACTACTACTGTACACATCACACTGAAGCAACTTTTCACAGGACGTCAGGTTAGTTAAATTGGCAATGATACATGTACATCCTGATGGCAATAACAGAAATAACAAGAAGTTTGGCCCAGACTAACTTGGGATGGTTTTATATTATTTTACTATATGTTCTCCTCTGGATAATCACATACTAGTAATGTACCAGTGTAACATTTGATATTATTTCACATCATTCTGTAATTCATTGGTTATCCATCAGCTTACAGTAATTCTTTTAAAACAGTGATATTCATTCGAAAAAAAATCATCGATAGCTTCTCATTAGATCAAGACTGGGGATTTGCAACACAACAAAACTTTCAATAAATTGTACTTGTTTCCTGTTTTCTACTTCATACTGTTAATGCCTTCTCAAGCTTATTTCTACATTTTCTGTATGCTACAAACTGTTTATTTTAATTTAAACTTTTCCACCATATACTATTATTCCGCCCTGTACTATTTTTGAGATTTTTCCATCCTATATGGTATGACTATTTTGCCTTACATACTATTATTAATATTGGAAGATTTTTCCACCCTACTGTACATGATTGTATACCATTATTTCACCTTATTTACTATACTATAGTATACTATACTACAGTATATTATTTGGATCTTCAGAGTAGCAAGAAGACTACATTACCTTTTTCATTTTTTGTGGCAAGTCTCTCTTCTCTCGTGAAGTCACATTATAGTAGAAGCTCTGTGATATTTCACTTAGTTGATCAAGGCTCCCTGCGCAATTTCCCTCCTGTGCATTCTCACCTCTATCCAGATCAACAGCTGGTAAAATATGTATTCTTGTCGTCTTCAGAAGTTTGACCACTCGGCTTTCATTTTGACTGTAACCTTCCTGCAGATATTTCATGAATACCAGGAGGATTTCCCTGCTGATCCTGTCCGATCCCTGCAGACCACCCACAAGGGCTACACAGGGCTTATTGGCTGATTCAACACCAGGATTTGCCGATACCTCTATGGCATATATATGCTTTCCACTTTGAGTTTGACCAAGCAGTGACAATTTGAACAGGTGGGGATAGTTCTTGCTTAACTCCAGAAGATACTTAAGCAGTGACACATAGTTGTGATATAAGTATTTAGCTACAAAAAATAGAAAATAATGTTAGTATTAAAAACATGTTAAAAAATATCATGCTAATGTTCCAAAGGTCAACATGACATTTCTAGTAGTTTTTCAGCTGCTCAACTATGCAAAGGTTTCTGAAAGTAACAAGTCCCCCAATATATAATTTTATAAGCTATCCCTCAAGTACTACCACTCTGAAAGCAATTACCCCTTCAAAAGTAATGTTCAACAACTTTAAAGTAGAGATGGAAAACACCCGGCAGTGCTTGCTGTTTGAAAACCCTCAGTGAGTGAAAGAGGGTCATCTAAAATACTTTAGATGTAGGATTGAGCAATTTTTCCCTTTGAATCAGTGGCCAGTATTAGATGAAAATATTATTGCTACTACTACTACTACTACTTGGTCGCCCGCAGGCGGGCAACCACATGTCCTCTCCAGATCTTAAAATATTATTAAATGGCTGTTTTTCAGCCAATCAGGTCATCCAATGCAAGACATGTTTATTTCTAAAAACCAAATGACTTTTTCGGGACATGTTGAACAAACAAGGCTCAACCTCAGTTTCCTGATAAACAAAAACAAATTACCATTCAGATGTGAAATATTTTTATGTACATGTACACTACAACCAACAAGCCTAATTCACTTAGTGAAAAATTGGTCATTTTGAGACACTATATTGTAATTAATTACTTGCTTGTATTAATATATATATATATATATATTATAAATTCAGTCTGTTATTCAATTCACTGAAAATTCAGTTCTATTTAATTATGAGTGTCAGACCAAGCATTTCATGTTCTTTGTGGCAGTCTTGAAAAGCTACCAGAAAATGGCAACTTTTCAAATGAATTACACTGATACATGTAAGTACATATAGTCATCTACAATGCAAGACCCATTGACATACTCATATTTGAAGTATTCAGTGAATGTCAAACCTACCTTTCTTCACAGGTGGCAGAGTTGGCGCAGCTGTAGGCGGGGCTTGTGTCGTTCCAACGAATGGTTGCTCTACTGTTATCTGAGTTGTTGGCAGTTGTGAAGGAGCAGCAGTTGTACTGATAACAGGTGTCAGAGGCTGTAAAACAAAGTTCAACACTAATGCCAAACCAGGATGGGTTTGTATGTCTCTAAACTCTGGTTTGTAGCCAAGGGCATATGCCATAACACGATATTTTCCAGGAACAAGCAACCTCCAGTAGTCTCCATCCTTTGCTGTATAAACATTATGGTTTATTCCAGACACAGCTATTTTGGCATGGTTTATGCCAACACTGTCTGTATCCAGTACAAATCCCTTGATTCCAGTGTGTACTTGTGCCATAAAGTTGAGCAAAGAAATTTTGTGACTATCCCAGAGAGAGTGGAGTTGGTTCTCATAAGGGTATTTGTCACAACCCATTTCGACTGTTATTTCAAAGCAATTACTATGAAGGTAGTTATAGTCTTGCATTCCACCAATTACATTGTACCATGCAGCACCATTTGTGATACCATCTTTAAAGTGTTCATCGGGTTCTGCATTGGGGCATGGGTAACCTTTCTTCATTTTAGGGTTGCCTTTTGAATATGACAATGCAAGCTGTCGAAAAATTGCATCATCAGGAGATTTACTGTATCCCTGTTTAGCATCAGCAGTATCATCATAAGGGTAGTTGGCAACTAGAGAGCCACCATGCAGGTTAGCTGAAAGCACAAATGGGATTGAACCAATCCATTCAATTACTGCTTGCACTTCTGGTTCATGTTTAATTTTGTCATTGTTTCCAAAAAATTGATCAGGAAAATTTCGATTAAGATCAACACTATTTGCATTTTCCCGACCAGTGAGATCCTTGTCCCCAGTTGGTTGTTTGCCCTCATTAGCAACTTCATGCCCATCTGGGTTCATTGATGGCATAATATGAATTCTTGTATAGTTAACCAGTGATGTAATTGCTTGCACCTTTTGATAATTCTCGCACAGCACTTGGATGAGAAGTAACAAAGTTTCTCTGCCGACAACCTCATTCCCATGCATGTTTCCAATGTACTTGAACTCTGGCTCTCCCGGTTCATGAGTTCCAGGATTGTCAGAAATCTCCATAACCCAGAGGTCATGGCCTTTTACTGATTTACCAATGCTATAGAGATGGGTGATTCTCGGATAAAGCTTAGCTACAGTTTGTAAGAAGAGTGTCATAGCCTTGTGGCTGTGGTGTTTGAAGATTCTGGGTTCAACCCAGGATTTTACTACTTTCTGAAACTCTTCAACAGTTGTGGGTATGGTTTCAGGAACTGGTATGGTTTCTCTTCGAATAACTGAAAGTATGGATGCATCAAACCATGGAAGTGAACTCTTAATTTGACGAACAGTTTGCTGAAAAATTTGAGGCTCTAAAGCTACTAGTGACTCTAACTTAATTTCAATTTCAGTTGCCGCTTTGTCATTGACAACAACATTATCGACAATCTTTGTCTTATATCCCTTGGCTTCTGCGGAGACTGAATATTTCCCAGGAATAAGCAGTCTCCAGAAGTCCCCAAAATTGGCTGTGGTCACATTGTGATTAATGCCCATCACATGTATTATGGCACCAGCAATACCATTGCCATTTTCATCCCGAACAAAACCCTTGATCCCTTTATGAACTTCTTCCAGATATGCTAGGAGAGCCCCTTTGTTATTTTTCCATTCCTGTGGTAAAAGTGATGCCTTTGGGTACTTACAACAGGACAATTCAAATGTAACTTCAAAGCAATTGCTGATTAAATAGTTGACATCTTCCATGCCCCCTGGTACATCATACCAGAATGCACCATTTGTAATACCATTTGGAAATTTGTCTCCGCAGCTGGGATCCCCCTTCCACATGGTCAAGTGATTCCGCGAGTAAGTCAGTGCCAACCGTTTGAAGACGGCATCATCAGGCGACTTGCTGTAATGCCGTTCCAAAACGTGTTCTTTGTTGCTATCAAACGGATAACTAGCAACTAACGAGCCTCCGTGTAAATTGCCCGATAATACAAATGGGTTCGAATAAATCCAACGGATCATTGCTTTTGTCTCCGGCTCAGCTTCTTTCAACTTGTAAACATTCCAGTTGTTAAACTGGTCTGGGAAATTTCTGTTCAAGTCAGCGTGATTATGATTTGGCCTTCCCTTGACGCCAGCACAATCCCCTTCACTGGACTCTTCAAATCCATCTGGATTCATCGATGGCATTATAAAGATGTTAGTCCGATCAACAAGATTGGTGACTCGTTCAATTCGTCCATAGTTCTCTAACAAATACTGAATTAAATATATTAGAACTTGCCTTCCAGTGGCTTCATTGCCATGCATATTACCGACATACTTGAACATTGGCTCTCCTGGTTCAGTAATATCTGGTTTGTCTGTGATCTGGAAAGCCCATAAATGTCGATTTTTAACCGATTTCCCGATGCTGTGAAGGCGTGCAATGTTATTGTATTTCTTCGAATAGGCTCGCAAGAGTGTCGTAAGTTCTTCATAGTGAACGTAATGAGGCTTCTCTAAGAGGTTATTCCCAGAAGGAAAGTCATTATCCACTTTGTCGTTTTCACTTGGGCAGAACTGGCTGGCGAAAACGAGCAAAATCGTCCCTAAACTATAGTAAAAACTTGCCATTTTACGACATATTGTGAGTGGAAACTACATGTTCGTAAAGTTTTCCCACTCGGATGATTCATTGTCTAAATGCCTCCCCTTATTTGGTTGCTGATTGTTTTCTTAGCCAATTACGTTCCGGGTTGGAATATGAAAATAAAATGGCGGCGTGCTGTGTGATTTCTTTTCAGCCTCAGGGTGAATATTGTAAAATTATAAATTTTATTCATCTTACACATCGCATTTTTTAAGAAAAGAAAAAAAACTCTTGCAAATTTGGTTGCGTAAACCATAAAAGAGATCTACTTTTTTTCTTTTTTCTATGAGAATGAGCCATTTTTAATTGCGTTCTGCAGATTCCGTGCGTGCCACGTCACTGACACTGACAGAAAGATTAAAGGTGCACTTTTATATCACACATTACCAGCTGATATTGAACCTGTGTTTCTGATATAAACAAATAATAGTCTTAAATATTATTTTAAAATCCAGTAAGAACAAAAGAAAGGGGCAACAATGTTTCCGTCACTGAGCTAAATCCATTACTTAGTGCCCATGGGTTCAGTTTAAAAAAGAGAAACAAAAAAGTCGGGAACCTATGATTCTAAGTTAAGACTTTCCTTGATTCTTGAACTTAATGCTCGTCTTCTATTTGAGGAATGGAAATTATAGCACAAACTTAAAAGCGGTTTTTTCCTCAATAAAGCCCACGCTGGCAGCGCAGGCACTTTTCGGGGGAAGATTTTTGGTGTGTCTGAACTCATTCCAAAAAAATAATTTGATTTATTTTCCACTTAGATTTTGATGAACTGAACTTGACGGAACATTTTTTTAAAACACGCAAATACACACAAAGCAGTAAATCTGCGCACTTTATTTTCTCGACTTGATTGACTTAATTAAACTAACATATAATTGTCCAATTAATTTACGCCAAAGTAGTGCAATGTGATGCAGGAGATATTTTTTACCCCACTGTGTGGTTGATTGGGTATACTACTGGCTTCACTGAATATTTGTCAGGTATAGTCTTGTCTAATCTAGTGCCTTTCGTTTTAAATTAAATATATAAACAGCAGTTGTTTTTATTCATACAGCTGTTGTTTACTCGTAAGATCGCAGCGCTCATTTATGACATCTACGTGGTACAATCTTTTTTTTGAAGAACCTTTGTTCTTTTGTTTGACGCTGAAAAATGGCCAGAATTCACTGAGAACTTTCCAAGCTGCAGACTAAACTTAGTATTTCCAATATCGATTTTTTTAAATAAAATTTAAAAACATATAAGACATATATAAAGTTTGGCTGCGGAGGATCACTGTTCTTAAATTTGGGGCAACTTCAGTCTCAGTTATTCTGATAGCCGTCCGTATTTCTAGATGTTTCTAGGACCAGTGATAGCTACATGTATATGGAACAATCCCCCCAAAAGATCCAAAATCCATAAAATAATATTTAAACGAAATTTTCAGTACTTATTTAAAAACATAAAGATCGACTCCGTTTTCTAATGTTTCTTAAACTACAGTAGAACCCCGGTAACTCGAACTCGGATAAGTCGAACTGAGTCTCAATTCCCTTGTATTTGACCCAACTTTTCAGTCATTTTTACTCGGTTAACTCGAACTCGGATAACTCGAAAACCCCGCTAACTCGAACTAAATTTCGTTTCCCTTGATCAAAATTTACCCCGATAACTCGAGTTTCTGGTTCTTATAACTCGCCACGGATGCTCATTGAGAATATTATCCCATTAGCTTTTTTTATCGTGTAATCGAATTCTAACACAAGAACAAAGATCTGATTTTTAATTAGTGCAATGAACGAACAGATCACGTATTTGACATGACAGTATTGCATACAGTTGTTACAAAATGTATTAGTTTCTCGTGAAATAAGTTTTTAAAATTTGCACTGTATTGTATACCGAAGTGCTGAAAATCAATAAACTATTAATTATTAACCTGGAAAATTGAATATTTTAATCGGCCCGACAACTCGAAACCCCGCTAACTCGAACAGTTTTTCGTTTCCCTTCAGAGTTCAAGTTACCGCGGTTCTTCTGTATTCTTAATTTTTGGGCAGCTTGAGCCTTGTCCTTGTGTGAAAAAGCGCGTTGCAATTTCACACTTTGTCTTTGGAGAGTCTTGAAAAGACAGAGCCGTTTATTTAGGTACAACACAGCTCACGTCTTGTATTTGATTATACAGAACAATGCAATTTGGGTAAATATATATGAAATAGAAAGCTATTTTAGAATTTGGAAACAGATTTTATACGTGCTGTACATACATGGTTTTATCCACAGCATACAGATGAGCGAAGAAATGACAACGTCACTTTTAAGGAAATTTTTAAGAACATCAATGAGGTTGGAGTACCCAATGCCGGAAAACACAAGAACGTTCGACATCAGCCAAAAAAAAAGAATTCAACCTCAGCCCAACAAATGAACGTTTTTATATTTAAACATTTCTCCAAATGCAAAATTCTACAGTCTCCCGCAAAATGCTGAATCACTGTGTACGCTGGTTTTGTTATATAGGAACTATTTCAGACGTTATAAACTGAACGTTGAGTCTAAGAACTGCCAAAGTCAGTTAAGAACATGTCAAGAGTTTTTCTCAAGGCTGAGAAACTAAGAATGAGTTACCGTTTAGAAAAAGGACCTCGCTACCATAAATTATCAAGAACAATGCAAAAAAAGATGCCCATATACTTACCATAAATTATCATGAAAGAGCGTAGTCAGACTTCACTTTTGATTTGGCAAACATGCGATTCTAGTCCGTCCCGGAAGCCCGAAATGGTACCCCTTTTACATACCTGCACCAGAAAATTGTACCCCTTTCGTATACATACTATAAAAATGGTAACCTTTATATTCCTGAAATTTTCGGCGACCTTTTCAGATACTGAGAGCATGAAAAAGAGGCATTCATTTTGGGCGGAGCCCCTCCCCCTTGTATCCAACATTAGGCCAAGTACCCCGGGTCTAGTATACACAGCTGTTAATGTCATTCAGGTATAACCAGCTCAAGTTTTATGGAGCAATGCATTTGATCACGAATCATTGTACAGGGAACAACCTTTGATCGTATGCAGACAAAATTAAAACAACCCCGACAGAAACATGAGGGAAGTCTAGACAAAGGGGGGTCAGCCATACGAAATGGTATAAAAACATTATTCTACAACTTTTCTGTGGAAATTAGACTACGAGCAGTCCCTATTTTTTCCTCTTGAATTCGTCGAGCCGTGGACTTGTCTCGAGCGACTCTAGTAACAAGATTCTGAATTATGATTTTGTACAGAATTGAGGTTCTAGTTATTCATCACTTGTTTTTTTCTGTCAAACACTTGTAGTGTCGCCCGAGTGTTTCATTGCAAAATTATATTTTACGTAATCAGATAAGAAGTAATTTCAAGAAAAAGAAGTGTTTAATTGTGAACATGTTGCAAATTGGAAGTTGTTAAAACCCGAGACCTTCTCTATTCTTCAGTACTGATTATTATTTGGTAATAAAAATTGGTTGTCATAAGTCGAACTGAAGTGCAGTTTGCTTCGGACGGCCATGACGAACCACGATCTTCTTCGCATCCAGGCTCAGGAAAAAAATAAACACGTACTCCGAATTCTGTGGACTATTAATTTTAGGCAAGCTGAGTGGTGGGAAACGAACAGTTTCAGGTCTACTCAGGGGATCCCTTGATCTACTGGGAAGGTTGGACAATACAGTGCGTAAATAATCCGCAACTTGACTTGAGTCAAGTGTTTCTTTTGGAAGCTTGTAAAAGTACATAGTTTATTAACGGCGAGTGTGCCTGGTCGCACACGTTAAAAAAATTAGTCTGAACGCCCCGTCCCGCCCCCACCCTCCTCCTTTGGAGCATGGAGGTTGATTTTTAAGTCAGCGACGACACACGTCTGCAGAGCTCTAAAGGGATTTTGTATCGGTCATTTTGCCGTATTAAAACTTGCCTACATATCTGTCATAGACCTTGTCGAATATCGTATTGAATACCTGGGTGGCTGCAGTTAAGTTGCG
>JAOBYH010162536.1:0-10614 GCA_025403525.1 Umimayanthus kanabou
CCTCCACCTTCCACGTGTCTCACTGTCACATTAAATAACAAAATAGTTTGAGCAACTTAGGATGCGAACGTCAACGAAGATGGTTGCTGGAATTTTAACTTCTTGTTTGGATGAACTCATCCATTACTTTCTTTGTTTTGAGTGAAGGCGTGTGCATGTGAAAACTAGATGCTATATTATTGAAGCCGCATGAAGATTCAAGTGGTTTGTGCGTTATCGTTCACATTTTCTGTAAAACTCCGAAATCTAGCTTTTCACCTTCTGTTTCTTAAGACAACGATGGAAACGTGGCCGACTGGTTACATTCTCACATACAGTCAACGTATTCTGTAACTAAGTATATGGTTTTGCAACGTTCGCGGAGATGCTCGCATCCTCGTCGCTTATTCTTTCTAACTGACTGAACTACAACATAAAAACATACATTAGACTTAATTCCTAAGTTTTATGACGTACGCATCTTCCAAAATGAGAACCTGACCGTACCCTTCACTAATATTCATTGCTACCGCAAAACAGGGCAGGAAATATCAGCTGATCGCTCAATAGGCAAGTCCCGGCTAAATACAGGTTCTAGCTCGGTCCTGCTGTCTCTTAGAATAAATAAATGTCGAGCAAAGATACGTTTGGTCGTGGCCTTATTATGGCCGGACATCAACCGTTGGTCAGCCGATATTCCGAGCACTGTTGAAGTATCAAAATCCTTAAACAGACGACTTTTAGTAAATGTCATTTTCAAATTTACCTACGTTGGACATCATAATATACTTTTAGAGTTAAATAAAGCATTAACGTTTCTTATTTAATGTACGAGAAAATGACTAACTACGTCACCAAAGAAACATTTATTACACTAGATACCAGTCCTAACCTTGGGGTTTCCCCCAGCCTCCTTGGTAGTGTACACCAACTGTGCAGCGCACTCCGCCACAGTCTTGGTCTGGTCCAGCAGGTCTGTCTTGCGTTGTTGGTCGGGCATCTTGGATGCCGCACCGATTGATGAGTGAGAAAGTGTAACAACAAAGTTCGACAGCCGAGCAACCTGCACAGGAGCAACAGTCATGTTTTAGTACCGGATGTTTCCGTTTTATCCCGAATACATTGCAAACCATTGTGATATAAAAGGTTTTTCAAAACGAGTGTTACAGTTGTAGAAAAGGCTAACTTAACCCTTTCAGCCCGAGTCAGTTCTTTAATATGTAAATTCTCCTTGGTAATGTGAAAAAAGCAAATTGTCATACACAGCAATTTATCTAAGATGAAAAGCAGAATTCTCCCAACCTGTTTGCAAGAAAACTAAAGAATTGAGCAATACGTTGTATTGCGTGTTTGGGGATGAGAGGGCTGACAGTTTGTGTTTCCACACCAAGTGACTAAGGTGTTGCCAACCAAACTGTATCTCTTGGTGAAAGCAAGTCAATGTAAGAAAAATACTCCTGAACAGGCCAAATAAAAACCTTAAAAGCATCACCATTCATTTCACAAGTCTCTATAGTTTCCTTGTAAACAGGTTGGCAGAATTTTGTTTTTCATCTTTGATAAACTGCTGTTTACGATCATTTACTTTTCTTCTCACTACAAAACAACTTTTTTGCGTGGAAAATATAAGGTCAATTTATATACTGATAAACCGGCTGGGGCTGAAAGAGTTAAAAGCAAATCTAACCCACAAACACAGTAAATGCACGGCAGCTAAAGAATGACATAAAACATCACAGTTCTAGGTGACCTACAAGGATGCAATCAAGAAGTTGTGTTAGATAAAACAGAAGGGAAGAGAAAAGATGTTACTTTGTGTCCAATGTCTTCGGGTTTGTTCTTGGCAGCACTAGCCAACGGCAAAATCTCGTCTCCCATCTGACTCAAATTCTGCATCATTTGTTCTTGGAAGCCCTGAAAGGTGCAACCAAAACGTTATCACTGCTCAAAAAAAAGGGAAGTTTATTCACAAGACAAACCAAGACGGATTCATCATTACCTGTAATGAGTTCTCGGGTCTTGGATCCAAATTGTTGCTAATTGCAGCCAGTGCGGCCTGATCAAGCTGGTTGATCGCATACGTGATCTGGTCTAGGGATTCATCACATTCTCTCTGACCTGGTGCGTTATCCCTACAAAACAAACAAACAAAATTTTTACAGAATTTCACTTCTGATGATCTTCCCAGACTAGTTTTATCTTACTTTGCACTACAATACAATTTCTGTGGTCTCTTCGTCACTCTGAGGCTCGGTTTCCCTAAAACAAATGTTACTTAAAAGCTCTAGAGCTGCACATTACGACATTCAGAACACGACTAGTGCAATCACAGAATATAGTGTCTGCAGATCTATGACTCATGATTGGATATAAGTGCTTAAAAGCTCTTCAGGGCAGTGGTGATACGGGCCATAACACCAGATCTCTTTAGAACCAAAATAACCTAAACCATTGGTTTTAGCCACAGCGATTTATGTAAAGCATCCATCTTGTAAATTCAATGATGTTTGAACGGTATTCTGTTCAAACATCCTCAAATTTACAAAATCGGTTCTTTACACACATTAAAGGGCTTTTCCAGGATAAAACCTTATATTTTGGAGTTCAAAATAATAAAATGGCTAAAACTAGTAGAACATCTAAAACCTTTTAAAATCCGTTACACCAGTGTTCAGTCACGCACTAAGGTGATCATCCGACTCATGATGATCTTTGTACGTGACTGAACACTGGTGTAACGGATTTTTAAAGGTTTTAGAAGTTCTACTAGTTTTATCCATTTTTTATTTTATTATTTCATCCCTGCTCTGCGTTTGCTGCATTGCGCACTTTTGAACCAAGTGATTCAACTTCCATATTATTTTGGAGTTCAAGGATTCTTTAGGGCCTTGCACATTTTCAAGTTATTCTCAAATGCTGTGCGAACCCTGAGCTAAATATCTCTGTCGTTCACTCACTTCATTGCCGTGATGAGTCTCTTCATTGCATCAGTCACACTCTTGGCTTGCTGTTGCAGCTGCAACCAGTGGCTCTGGTCTAGCGGGTCGACTGCGGCAAACTTAGCACTGTTTAGGTAGTTTGTACTCGAGGCGGCTACTGATTTCCCAGCCATAATTAACGGCACTTGAGCTGACCGGGCCTGATTTAGACATGGCGGAGAAAAAAGGAAGCAGTTACTTCTTTAACACTTTCACTTCCACAAAGTTTATCAAAATAAATCTTCTCCCTCCAGCATCAGTATCAAATGAACTTCTTAGTTTTAAGAATAGAGGAACTGATCTTGAGATGAAATGTAAAGTTCTCCCAACTTAATAATAAAGTTTATGGAGATAACTACTGAGAATTTGACAACTCATCATCTGACACTCGCGAGTGACAGTGTGAAACAAAAGTGTCCATAGCTCGAACTACATTACTAAAGAGGTCTGATTCATTTCCCCACTACGTAGTACGAGTTGAATCCAACTTACAATAGCTCGAAGTTGTATGGTGTCAGTAGTTTATTTTCTAAGTTAAGTTTTATATTGGTTCGCGTTTTACGACAGAACACACAAGAATATATTATTTGTATTAGGACAGACTACTAACAGCTCCAACGTAATTAACTTTTAACGAAGCTATCTGTGCAATTCGTGTCTCGATAGATATATGTATTAGTCTGTATAATAGCCTATATAACTTGCGAAAATATTTCTCACAAAACCCTGTGAATTGAGGATCAAAACCCAATTTGCGCACAGTACAAAAGTACAAACATTGACCCTTGAATTGAGCTACATTTGCTTATAGACTATGAGAATGGGAAATCTTTAAAGCCTGACTAAGAATACAGCGACAAGATACTTCAAAAACTAACCTCATCACTTATTTTCGCAGGAACCGGAGCAAAGTCAGGAGACAAGGCGTAAGCTGTGAGCCGGTCAACACTCTCCACCAGGGGCTTGGTAGCCGCGCCGCAGGCATCTCTGTTAGGTTGGCTCATGTTGCCCGCCAGGGTCTGCACAGGGAATTAAGTTTCTCATTAGGATATTAGCATTTCATCTTTTGGGGGGGAGGACAGTGGCCAATAGTCCAAAGGAATAAAGTGAAAGATACGAAGTTAATAAATTGAGATAGAGAAAAATAAAAGCCAAAATAGGGCTGCAGACAACAAAATAGAGGCAAATCAATAAACAGGCCCTCCCCCAACCACAACTACCCAACCTCCCCACCCTAAAAAGAGAAAAGAAACCGAACTCAGTAAATGCCAATGACAGTTCACTGAAGGCAATACTAGTATACAAACTGAGGTAAAATAGGAACTTAGAGAAAAACAGCTGAAGAAGAAAAAGGAAGGCAGAATCAATCACCCAGCTTCTACCCAACCCCCACCTGAGTCTTCATTCCCATCCCCACTACCCCCTTCCCCAAAAATAGAGAGTGGGAAAAAAGTATGCACTAGGGTGTTATGCAATGGTAGTTCACTGATGGTAAATCGTGGGGAGTGCTCAGGGTCCAGTTGTTCAAAGGTTGGATAACTTTATCCAGTGGATAAATCCCCATCCAACGGACAAAACTTACGCGTTCTCAATTTGATTGGACAACGAACAAATCCTATCCGCTAGGTAAAGATTTATCCACTGAATTTAGTTATCAACCTTTGAACAACCAAGCCCAAATATGTTACCCAAACCTTTTAATTGTTCGTCAAGTACCTACTAATTACCTTAATATTCTTCACCAAATTAGCTGTGTTGTTAGCAACATCCTTTGCCGACTGCACAAACTGCCTCTTAGCACTAGGGCTTGTCGTCTTGGCTGAGGCTGTCTTACAGGCATTACACAGTGCCGAGGTGTGCTTTGCGACAGCTGTAGCTGCTGAAAGAACCTAACAAACGAACAATTCCAAGAAAATCGTAATTCAGCTTTACAACCCAAGTACAATTTCGCGCTCTCATCAAGTTGGTTAAAACAGGTCAGATGCATGGTACACTAATGATACGCCAAAGTGGGACTTTCGTTTTCGTCTATCAATATGCCCTCTACAAGGTTTTGCGCAGGAAATAAAAATATAAGAAAAGATGTTCAATTAATTTATATTCTCCCTTTACTTACCTTCTGCTGTGTTGCGTCTGGCGTTGTCAAGCTGCTGCAGGCATCAGCAATTTCTTGTTTAGCATTTATAAACTGTGCCTGATCAATCAGACCTGGCTTTCCAGCAACACTTGTTGGATCAGCAACGGCTACTAGATACGCAGCCTGGGCAGGAAAAAGAGATGGCAAGTTAAATCATCAAGAACACTGGTTCCTGCTTCAAACTTCAGAAATTCAAGAATTCATTTAATACCATCACTTCTACTCTTAAAGCCAAAAAAAACCCCTGAACGGCATTTGAAGATCTGGTCTAACCCGTTCGTATTAAACTTTTTACCGTCTGTGTCTACAAATGCACAATTCTTTCTCAAGCCAAGTGGCTCATAAGGCTGCTGCATATTTCCAGTTTCAAATAAGTTAAGTAAATGAGAGGCTACGACCCCTTTGGATACAACAAAAGCTCATCCCAGCTTAGTCCCCAGCAGAAGCTGGTACACATTTATACAGATGAGGTCAAGCAAAGTGCCTTGCTCAAGCACACAACACAGTGGTCAGACCAGGGTTTGGGTTCACAACCGTGAGTGACACACGCTAACCACTCAACCACTGCATCGCCGATCCTTAAGAAATAGCTTGCACATCTCAGAATGAACGCTGGTGAAAATTCTTCAGTGGTCAATAAAAATACCCTGAAACACAGCCACTTGTGAGAACTTATTTTCTGTCACAATTATTCACCAGAGTCAATCTTGAAAGTGGTTTTGATTTCTCACGAAAGCTGAAAATCTGATCTCTAATCTGAAAGTATTTAAAAGCCCCCTTTACAGTCCATGTGTGATCTCAGTCCACAACTCGAAACAGGAGGGATCTCCCACTGTACTCTTCCTTGACAAGTACACACATACCGTGTGAGAAGAAAATTTTGCGGTTATATATTTTTGCGTTTTTCGCGGATTTTTGGCCAAATGGCAAAATAGATTCCCGCACAAAATCATTCCGCAAAAAAAATTTCCACTTGCACCTGCATTTTCTTTCAAATATTCCAAAAACCTCAACAACGAACCGAAATGAGTGCTCTACGCCTGCTCGAATGGTATTAGATCTTTTCAACTCTCCCGTGGTCCCGCTTGCCGTGTGCAAAATAATCCAAAACAAAAAACGTGTGATAATGACAACATTATCCTTTTGTCCAAACAAAGCTTTACCAATATTTTATTATTTCCCAGTCAAACTTCAAAAATAAGTTTCCGTCAGAATGTTAGGTTATCGTAATCCACAGAAATTTCTTCTCGCAAAACACAAAAAAATTGTGCAATCGCAAAACACAAAAAATTGTCCAATCGCAAAACACAAAAAAATTGTGCAATCACAAAACACAAAAAAATTGTCCAATCGCAAAACACAAAAAAAATTGTCCAATCGCAAAACACAAAAAATAAGTACCCAACGGGTACACGTATCTACTGCACTGATATATTTATATTTCTGACAAATTCAACACGCAAACACCGACGAGCGCAGCGTAGTTAATTTTAATATAATTCTACTTCCGGTGAAAAGTTGAATGACTACAGAAATATTTACAGAGTTTATATCCCACAACTTACAAGCGCTTTGTACTTTACTAGTTTGAAAGCTGAAAGTATTCTTGCAATTTCAAGCCATTTCTAAATTTTACAAAGAAGTCGTAAACATAAAATCTAAAACTGGACCACGGAAGCGCAGCCACAAGTAGAACAAACCTGATCCAACTGGCAATTTAAAATTGGTCACAGTTTGCGAGTTTGTTTTGCGAACTAGAATGTTTTTAAAAAATATGCAAGTGATCAACAAACGCCCCCTGTGAAGTCTGTGAGGAGCTTGGGATAACATTGGACTAAATGCTGTGTATTCGTTGTTAAAAAAGCAGAAAAAAACCCGAAGAAGACGGCAAGCATGCTGGCAGTGGAGTTGAACCGCGATCATATAAACTTTTGCGGCTGTCGCTTGCGGAAATCTTGTACCACTTGTTGCAAAATAGCTCATTCTTGCATTCGACCCACTCTATAAACGTTTAGAAAGATGTAACATCTCTTCAATGCAAATTTAAGTGAATTCATTGAATAAATTGCTGTATAAATAAGATTAAACTTAAGAATCGCGAAGCCCACACTTGCAGTACAACTGCGACCACAACACTGAGCTGACGGAATTCTTTGCGTGCCGTGGTCGCTTCTGATTGGATGGTGAAGAGCCGAAGCTCTCCGAAAGTTATTCTTAGTTTCGACTGGCTATGATTAATGCCGAAAAAAGTTACACTTCCGTAGGTTTACATTTCACAGGGCAGTAGCATACACGGATCAAGAGTTTCAGACTTCCGGTCCAAATTCAAAAGAAAAGTGAGCACTTATTAAGTCAGGCTATTGTGTTTGGCGATGTCTAACAATGGTCTGACTTAATAAGTGCTCACTTTTCCTTTGAATTTGGACCGGAAGTCTGAAACCCTTGATCCGTGTACAGTGTCTACCTGCCTTATAGACAGTAGACACAAAAATTGTCCAATCGCAAAACACAAAAAAATTGTCCAATCGCAAAACACAAAAACTTTGTCCAATCGCAAAGCACAAAAAAATTGTCCAATTGCAAACCACAAAAATTGTCCAATCGCAAAACACAAAAAAATTGTCCAATTGCAAACCACAAAAATTGTCCAATCGCAAAACACAAAAAATTTGGCCAATTGCAAAACACACAAAATTGTCCAATCGCAAAACACAAAAAATTGTCCAATCGCAAAACACAAAAAATTGTCCATTCGCAAAAATAAATTGTCATCTTACACGGTATACGAAAACCATAATTGAATGGCTCACCTGTGCTGCAGATTCGGTGAGCGCACAGACCGCGTGTCCCGCATCCCTCACAGTGTTGTCAAACGTGTTGAAGTCGCCACCCTTTGCACTGGAAGTGATCTTTGGCATCGCTTCAGTTAATTCCTAAAAAAAACACGAACACTTGGAAACGAAACACATGCATTTTCACAAGCCCTAACAACTGTTTCAAAATCACGACAGCATTGAAGGATCCTTTTTATCAACTTCCGTACAAGTTAAAGAAACTACCGTAAAGGGCTCAGAACGAAAAATTGGAGATCTATGTTTGTTGAGGTCAGTTCTTTAATCTGTCTGAGTTGAAAAGCAATGATTTGAAAGATTTGTTGAGGAAACAACTGTTTGCAAATCGCGCCATGGCTACTTCTGTTTCCTGCAGGAATTTGTTGTGTTTTGAGAAATTTACTTACCCTTGATTTATCAGTTGCGGTGTCCAAGCAATCAAAGAATGTGTCTTCATTAACTGGTTCAACAGGATTGTCCAGAACAGAGCTTACAGCCTGCAGAGAAAACACCTATTTAGTGATTGTTCGAAACATTAAACTTTCCCTAGTCTGATTAACCCCTGGCTATCAATTGGTTCAATATCATCATCATTGTCAACATCATGATCATCCTAACCATTATTTTCCCCATCCCCATCCACATCGTCCTCATCCTCATCATCACCTTCCTTGACCATCATCCTCATGTTTATTTAACCCTATCTTCACCTTATCATCAAATCATCATTATCCTCCTACGGTACTCCTCATCACCATCATCCTCATCACGCTAATTTATTATCATCCTCATTCTTGTCATCTTCATTCTCAACATCATCATCATCATCATCATCATCTTCAGTCTCATCTTCATCCTTATCCTCAGCATCCTCATTTCACCATTATCATTATCATCTACATCCTCGTCATCTTAACCATCGCCCTCACCCTCATCGTAACCATCCTCATCATCAACCTCATTGTCACCTTCATCTTCATCTTCATCAACACTATCACCATCATCCTCGTGATCTTCATCCTCAACATTTCATCACCATCATCTTCATTCTTATCACCATCCTCATTTTCATCATTCCCATCATCGTTCACATTCTTATCATCTTAATTATTACCCTCACCCTCATTGTAACCATCATCCACATCATCCTAATTCTCACTATCCTAATCATCATCCTTATCTTCAACATCTCTAACATTATCACCATGTAATTCACTTTGTTATCATCACCACCATCCACTATCTTTATCACCGCCATCATCGCCATTACCACTATTATCACCATCATCTAATCACTGCAATCTACCTACCTGAATGTTTCTCAGCACACCATCACACTCCTGTCATCATCCAACTCACTATCACTCATTAGTACAACCAAATTACCTGAATGTTCCTCAATGCGTTATCACACTCCTTTTGTCCTGGTGCAGCGGACATGCAGGCATTAAGCAGGTTGTTGATGCTGTCTGTAACAGCTCTGCAGTAAACACGCAAGTAAATAGATAAGAATAAATAACTGGCTAAAACACAGGAAAATGGCTTAATGTTTCTTGACCGATCCAAGGACTCGCTACTTAACATTTATTCTAAGATCATGTCGCCATTAGATATAGACAATCACATAGAGAAAAGTTCGAACTTAGTGACTGTAAGAAAAGTGTAACATGGCCTTCTACTTTTGGAAACTCGTCTAATGAATGTATTACCGTCTGGTGTTCAAGAAGTGACAGTTTGTCCTAGCTTTTCAAGCAGTTGATGAAACCTCAAGATTTAAAACTTCTTTGATTTTGCAGGTTCTTTCGAAATAAGAAAAAGAACCCGTTGTTGTTACTTAGTAGTTATTGAATCGTTTAAGAGTGAAAGAAGTTAAAATAATAATTTCTAATGTTATTTAGCTGGCATTGTAAAATGTTAAAGGTTTGCAATGACAATGGGTATGAGGGCTATCTTAAAACAAACATCTACTGGCGAGAAATTCATAACAAAATTTACTCAGTGCAGATATCGGAATATTACTACAAGTACAAATTTGTGGCAATGTACTTGCGAATATGCGCAACAATTACATTAATCCAGTCATTATAGAACTTGACTGATGATGAAATCAAATTTGAAAATAGATGCTGAAGTGAAAGTCGTTGTGGAAATAAGATGCAACAGCAAAGAAGCAAAGGCCGTACCTTGCTGCATTGGCCAAAGCATTCTTGGCATTTGGTGCATTGGGATCAGCAACGAGTGACTTGGCAGCCAACAGGAGCTTGCTGGAGGAGGTCGATGTGTTCTTTAAGTTTTGCACAACTTCATCTTTCACAGCGTCATCCTGACAAGCAAAGGAACGAAAAATCAGAGCGTAACCAAAGCTACCAGAAAGACGGGGGTAGGGGTTGAAAACAAAAAGAAAGAGAGGAGGTTCCTTGATTCTCACCTACACTATTTCTTAATCCTTGTCCTCATAACGGACGATTTGCGAAAACAAAGAGTATTTAAACTTTTGAACCAGTTCTCGAAACCCCTGTAATGACCATTTATTTTGCTTATCTTGAAGGGCTGAAGTGTTGTTTCCAAAAGATCAAACGTAGCAAATTTTCAAAAATTTGAACACTTTGAAATTTATACAGAAGTAATAAAGAAGACAAGAGTTAAGACTTGTTTCAAAATTCTGGGCAGTGATGAACTCTCTCCCCCT
>JAOBYH010162647.1:0-10613 GCA_025403525.1 Umimayanthus kanabou
ATTCGATTTACACTAGAAAATTTAGCAGATCCGTTCCATTTTTTATCCGATCCGTTCCACTTTTTTCGTCTAGTGTAAATGGGCCTTGTTCTTAAAAATGTTCTTCTTATTTTAAAAAGAGAAAATTTTTTTACTCGCGCACAGAATCACGAAGCAGTCACATGTCACGGAGCGGTTTGGCACGTTCCACGGAAGTGAAACGCAATAGAACCACGTGCTCGAGGCGGCCGCTGATTGGTCGAAAGACAATAACACACCCCCTTCAATCCCCTCGCATTCAATGTGTTCGTTTTTGATCAGACTGAAATCATTTTGCAGTTGAACTTGATTCTGTATTTCAAACTATCGAGTTCTGAAGCAGTTGCGTTCGGAAATGTTCGCGAGAGCCCTCCAAGTTGGTCGACTAGTGACTGTGAGCGGTTCGTTGGTTGGGAAAAGGCGGTTTGTTCACTCAACGATTCACGAACTTCCAACACGCATTCTAATAACAGGTTGGTGGGTTGCTAAAATTTACTTTGAAGTAAGCCCAACTTTGAGGAAATGTAAGTGTTGTAGAGTTCTGATGTATGCCGCACAACCCAGTAAGCTACTGAATGTCAGACTTACTTATTTTCGCTTATAGCTTCTTTTAGATATGTTTCAGTTGGTATATCACTATATGCGAGACGCTTCTGAAATTTCGTCACCGTCTGCGAAGTTGATGAAAAATTATGCGTCTCGTTTTGTTTTAAGTTATTCGTTTGACAAAGAATATTTCAATTCATATCGTTAGGAAGTCTTGGTCAGTTGGGAAAAGAACTGGCAAAATTGTTGAGGTAAGCATTCAAAAGTTGTTTCATATCCCTTGTTTGTGATGAAAGTGAGTGAAACTTTTTATTCATTATTGTTCATCAGTTCGAAGTATCTTTGACTTTGGCACCGCTGAACCGAAGCATGACACAAAATCGTTCACGCATTTGTGATTTTAATAGAGATCACGAGAATTTAGAATTTGAGGACCATCTCTTTTTACTACTGAAATTTTTTTTATGAATTCCTTCAGAACCTCACAATTTCAAATCGCACACAAAACTAAGTCAGTCTCCCGTGATGACCAGTTGTAGACAGGCAATTTCGACTGCCTTCCTTGAGGCTGATAAATTATTTCTGATTAAAGACAAAAGTTTTAAAGCCAAAAATAAGTTTCCGTGCACCAGTTCTATTTTTGTCCATTCGTGTTTGTTTAGGCGAATGCAACTGGTAATATATAAGACTTGCTTTCTGTGAATCGATTCCACTTCAGATATAAATATCAATATGATCAGACATTCTGTCAACATGTCACAAAAGCAGTTGTTCCGCAAGAATTTATTATCTGTCCTTTTTAATTGTTTACTCGAACGGCAAGCTTCTCGACTTTGGTTGAAAATCCATTGTACAGATTTGGCAGAATCGTGCGCTAGTTCTGAGTTTTGCTGAAAGAGTTTATGCGGGTCTCCTTCTGATCCAATCTACATTGTCGTGCCATAACAAAAACGCACAGTGTGAGATTGTGTAATGTGATAATCCTGAGAACTAGAATATAGATGTCGCGTTTATTTGTGGGAAAAAGACTACCAGTTACAAGTTCGTCTGCTTAACTTTCGAAACAAGGGTACTGGTAGTCTTGCGAAACTTACTATGTATTGGCCCACCGACCTATTTAGCAAAGAATAGGAGGATTTTGGTATTGAATTGAAAGGATTATATTCAAACGAGACAATTGAATTCAATGGCGGCTGCCAAGAGACATGGACAATTGACTGTGGTATTTCTAAAATACTTGTTGATTCGAACGACTTGAACGTACATGATTTGGTTGTGTTGAAAGCAAATGCTTTTTTTTGACAGGATCAAATACGGACGAGAAAATGTTATCATGTCGGATATCGCTAAACCGTCTTGGGACGTTGTAGAAAGCGGTGAGTTTTTTATTGTCACTGCAGGTGGGGGAATGGGGGAGCAACACCTGGGACATTATTTTGACATTTCTGGAGATGTCAGTGTCAAATTCATCTCCCACTGGAGATATAGCTTTCACATAATCTAGTTATTTTTATCTTTTTCTTTACTGAGATGATCTGCTGTTCACCTGAGAATTTCTGAAAATTTCCAAAGATTTTCTGAAAATATTGTTTTTTGTTTTTAAAAATACTTAAAAATAAAACCACTTGGAGTTTGAAGATATGAATTAGGTTTTGTGGTGCACAAACTGATTTATTGCTTGACTCTTGGGCTCAATCTTTTAAGAATAAGCATTTTAAGAAATACTGTTTTTACCACTAGTACTCGAAAGACATTTCATATCTTCACCCCCCCCCCCCCCTATTTAATATCTTCTCATTTTGGAGTATTCAACTGAATAGTTTAAATAGACAGTATTCTATTGGTTTGCTTTAATGGGCATAATCAGACCTGTCCACTAACTATTCATTGAAATTTGTCCAGGTCCCTATCTTTATGCTGACATCTTGGACTACAAGAATCTGCAGTCCATTGTTGTGAATGAACGTATTGACTGGGTTGTGCATTTCAGTGCACTTCTGAGTGCTATTGGCGAACAGAATGTGGCGCAAGCATTGGAAGTTAATATCAGTGGCTTCCACAACATTGCAGAATTGTGCCGCAGATACAATTTACGGCTTTTCTGCCCAAGCACAATTGGTGCATTTGGCCCAGAGACCCCAAGAAACCCAACCCCAGACATAACTATTCAGAGACCAAAGACCATCTATGGAGTGTCGAAGGTTCACATGGAGCTTCTTGGAGAGGTGAGTGTGTTGTTCTATATTTAGACCTTCCTGAACCCCTGAAATCCTTAAACCATGAGGTTTTAATTCGGAAAATAAACAGGAAAAAACCTCAAGATTTGGGTCTCAAATCTTGAGATTTACAAAATAGCTCCAAAAGGAAGAAAATACAACACTAACCGCAGTACTAGCAAATGATGTTCAAACTACTTAGTTTTGTTTATCACTGTAAATGTGGTTGCTGTCTTAGAGTTTGTGAGTTATTTCATCACTGCTTCGTTCTGCAGTCTTGAGAACAAATAATCCAAACTTCATTCCTGTATGACATCTGCGAGTCCCAACAATTTAACACAAAACTGTTGCTCCAAAACTAATTATGCCAAGCAAGTAACGATTTCGAGCTAAATTCGATTTATTTAGGAGTTTCATTGAATCATTTTGGCTCATTGAGATTATTTTAGTGGTTATTTCGTGAGGCTGTGACATGACATCCAAAACCATTACTGGTAGTCTCACAAAGAGTGACATACGTTTTATCCCTAATCTGAGTGTTTGGAGAAGGGGAGGTAATTAATTGAGGGGGAGTGGGGTATATATTGTGCTGGTTCATCGTGGTTGACAGCATTTTTTGATCTCCAGGGTAGAAAAATGTGAACTAGCTTTTTAAATTATGACAGTGAGCATTTTACCAGCCCACCTGCCCAACCAAAAAGCAACCAGCCAGCTGAACAAAGGGAAGTTTACTGCATCCATGGTGATGGACCATTTTTCATTACCAATAGCTACTAAGAAATAAATTTTATAGATATGCTTAACTGCTTGAACCTCCACTCCCTCCTTGCACCCCCTCTTTCCTTCTCACCTCAATTTATTAAGTATTAATTTATTAAGACAAAGAGGAAAATTCCTTGAAGGAATTGTTTGAAGCCTTCCAAAAAATCCTGACACAGCTCAGACATGAACTAGCAGCAAAACTGTTGCAATTACGTAGCACTAAGCTGATAAGTACTATCCTTAAACTGATTATAGCAACAGTGTAATCACTTCATTTGCAAGGTTTTCTTGCTGTTGTTGATATAGAGAGTTAAATAATGTATTGGTATTATGAAAGAAACATACAGAATTTTAGATATCCATCACTTGGCATTAACCATTTCATCCCCAAACGGCTGATGTGTTACTAACTTCTCTCAACCTGGGGACATTGGAGGGGTCTGAATACCGCAACGCCGCAAAAAATGAAAGAAACACAGCATCACGTGCACTGCGGGAAGGCAGGTTTAAAAATACAAACATCACACACCATTAGCCAAGGATAGAGTTTGATATCACCACAACACTGCAATGTGGGACTTCATTCACTGAAATACCACACAAGAAACTGAGCAACTTTGCAACACTACAAACCCCAATGCCTCCTTCTGTCTTCTAAACAAGTTAGGGGAAATAAGTAATTTATCTTTAAGGGGTCTATGCCAAATTGGCCCATTGAGTTACCTAGAAGTGCTGCACATACTGTATTATTAGTCAATTTTGGGTGTACCCTCCCCCCTCCTTCCCCCTTCTTCACTGGTCTAATAAATCTTGTAAGAGATCTTATAAGGACTGAGCTAATGTACAGATTGTGGCACAGTATATCCTTGAACAAGAGGTTGCATTTAAATATATTAGTGAAGTGAAGCACAAAATTTTTTATCAAAATATATGAAGTTTATTGAATTTGTGTTGATTCTTTCTGGCTCTATTGTGTTTCAGTACTACAACTACAGATATGGTATGGATTTCCGGTCCGCTCGTTACCCAGGAGTGATCTCTGACACACTGCCAGGCGGGGGAACGACTGATTATGCTATTCACATATTTCATGAGGCCCTGCAGAATGGACGGTATACCTGCTACCTGAAGCCAGACACTCGCATGCCAATGATTCATATTGACGACTGTCTCAGAGCAACCATTGAGCTGTTGGAAGCACCTTCGGAAAAGCTGAAGATGAGGACCTATAATATTGCTGCGATGAGTTTTACACCAGAGGAGCTGGCAAAGGAGGTTAAGAAATTTATTCCACATTTTGAAATAGATTATCAAGTGGATGACACAAGGCAGGCTATTGGTAAGTGACATAGCTGACAACTGAATGTTCCAGTTTAGTCAGAATTACCATAATGTTTATGCTTCCAGCTGCGCCAGTGCCTAATATAACTTCATGTTCAGTACATATGTCAGTCATCTTGTTTTATGTGTATTATTTTTGCCTTAGTTTATTATTAAACTTAATGTGCAAACCTGGCTTGCTATTTTCTTATTGGTGCTGATCAACCAATATATTTAACAAAATTATAACATTTCTGTAAATAAAAATTATAATTGAATAAATGCCAATATTTCACCAGATTGTGGAGCAACAAACGTGGGTAATCTTGTGAAGTGTTACTTGCATATTTGAACCATTTTGTAGAGTACATCTGACAGGTTTGAATTGATTTTCTTATACATTATTAGAATCCTTCTAACACAAAAAATTGCAACCAATGTTAACTGTATTTTTAAATACATACATGTATGGCACTGCCCCATGTCATGATCAGGACCTTTTATGAGAGCAGCAATATTATGCAAAAAATCTAATTTGTGTAACATTTTATGCAGCATGATATTTGACGCAATCTTCAATGCTACAACACATAGTTTATATGTAATTTGTTAAGTTTTTGAATGATTTTTGATTAAATTGCATTCTGTACGTAGTATCACCTTTAGCAGTTAGTGAACATACATGTACTAATGTCTTTCAATGTTAAATTTGTAGCCGACAGCTGGCCGCAGGTGTTTGATGACAGCTGTGCACGAAAGGACTGGGAGTGGAATCATAAGTACGACCTCGCTGCCATGACGACAGCCATGATGAAAGCACTTGCTCCCAAATACTTCAAGAATTGGCCAACACTGAAAAAGACACTCAAAATGTAGATTGGAATATCTACTGTAATTGTATGCTGTTGTGGTTGTATGCAGATCTCTGCCTAAGTAATGGTGGTAGAGAGGTCTGCAAACTGCTGAATATAGTGAAAGCACAAAAATCGGATCAATCCAGGTTTCTGGGAAATGTCCCATCCACTCCTCCCATAGGTAAGGTTTGGAGTCAAAGTTGGGGGTATCTTCAGGTTTGTGGGAGGAGGGTGGAGGTTTCCCAGAGACCTTGGTGTATTAATTAACAACTATCCCCTGAAGTGGAGGTGACTAGTGAGCAATTATTCACCGAAGTGGAGGTGAATATACTGGGCTTTTCACTGACACTGAGGTGAATAATTACATTACCATATACCAAACAGTGAATCAGTGAAATACCGACTACTCTAACAATTTATTATTTGCAAATTTATTTTTTAAATTGAAAGTACATCAACACACGTGTTTATGTTAGCGTTACAATTTCTGCTTCTCTTGTGAAATTGAGACGCAAAATGATGTTTAAAAATAAAACCTTACCTTGGAAAACACCCAAACCAAATTTTGTTGCTTTCTTTGTATTGTATGGGATGGCTTTCTCATTTATTTCTGAACTTTGAGCTTCACTCAAACTTTCCGGAAACCGGGATGCCATGTTGTCAATTTTGTGTGCAGTCATGCGAGCCAGGAATATCCTAGGATATTCCTAGATATGGAACCAATCAGAGTGCGCGAAAAACACTATTCACTGGTTGGGTATATGCTAATAAATTGATATTTACCGAACTGCATAGCGGTGAGGTAAATATCTAAATCACTAGGCACTGACACTGAGGGGGATAGTTGTTTTAGTATTAACCAAACAGGTGGATTTTGTGTTTGCAGGAGTAGCTTCTTCGTTCATTTGACGAATTTCCTGTTCCGTAACAGTGACAAAACGAGCCACAATTTTGAAAATCTCATCTGGAGGTGAATATCCGAGGATATGCCATGTCTGATGAACCAATTAGAGCGTGTGAAAAGTGCTAACCACCTGTTTGGTTAATACTAATGCCAAATATCTTCTAAGGAAGTATATATAGGATGTCATAGGATTTTGCAATATTTAGCCTACTCATAATAATTATTTAACTATAGGCTTTAAGTTTGGTGATCTGCTTGGAAGCAGAAGGGCAAATATATTGGCCAAAAGTACTATTTAAATCCAATTTCTCACCGTTAAATTATTTTTTCTGCTAGCTATAAAATGCACATATCCAAGAAAAACAAAGTCGACTTTGCATAATGGAATAATTTTTTTAAAAGAATCAAGAAAACAGGTTTAGCTTTTTTCTTTTTGTCAAGAGTGAGATTCTTGCATGCAGAGAGTTCAGTAGCCATGAAATAAAACGGCTGGAGAGAGTGAGTGTGGTCAAAACTACAGAGTTTAAATATTGTGTTGCATCAGATGGCTTGAAATTTACCGTTACCTATTAGGCATACTGACTATATAGTGACTTATCAAATTAGTTTGACCATTTTCGGCAAACACTGATGCACTATAAGAAGACTTTAATGAATCATTTTACCAAGGACGAAATTTTGGTGAAATACGGTAGATAGGGGACTTGAGGGCTGAATGTCACCGTAATTCGACGCATTGTGAAATTCTAGCAAGGTACTTGAACTGCTTTTCTTTTTCAAAATTGATGGAATAGTTTTTAAGTTTTAACACTGAAAACTCGTGGAAGTTAAAATAAACTTCAAAACTATTAGATTAGTTGGTTTTCCCATTTTATGTTTTGATTTGTTAAAACAGTGAACTTCTTTTGATTGCAGCTGAGCAAAGCGTTTGTCTCTTTTTACTACGGTTTAAAACTAGCATTCCTGGGGAAATCCCTAGAACACACCTGGGAAGTCCTGGATTTTCAAAAGGGCGTGGCCCGAGAGAGCATTCAATTTTTTAAACCGTCTTTTGTTGCACCGCCAATCAAGTTATGCTGTTGCGAGTTTATTTATTTTGTTCTGAGTTTGCCAAAATGGATATTTTTCAACTGATAAGTGGGTCACAGAGTAAAGATTTATATGCTGTAATTTGTAAAATTTAAGAAAAAGTTTGTAAATAATTTTTGAGGGTCCTTTGCCATTTTAGAACGCACTTGTATTATCAGTCACGGGGTCTTTAAGAAAGTGTTTGACAATAAACTGATATTCGTTTGAGTTTGTTGTTTTGGTGCATTTGTTAAGGTCAAAAATTGACTTAAAACAGTTCACTACGAAACTTAAGTGAGTGTCATTATATGGGAACCACAACAATACGGGCTCTCTGTTCTGTCCCTCCCGTGTCCGTATTTTTCAACCGTATAATAAAGTTAAAATTACCAAAGCACTCGCGGTTTTGAAAAAGGGATATTTTTCTCATTTTTTAAAATTGTGGGATTAAGTGGGAAAATGGAATAACGAACTGGCCCATATGGGGAAGAGGTTGATTCTCTTGATGTCTTAAGGGACCCGACTTCAGGGGATAGGGTTATAGGGATACATTCAGCCCATCACCTCTGGGGAAAACTTCAAAATTTTGTCACTAAAAATCTAGCAAACGTACAAACTAAGGGAAAAAATCACGGAAGTTTAACTTTTTGTTTTTAGTACGAAAACACCCAAATGAAAAAAAAATACCCAAGCTAGTCAATTTTACGAAAATGTCTTCCTGAGTACAATTGAATAGGGCACGTTTTTTTGGTCTACTCCAAAATAGAAAATACGGAGTATCTCCAGTTCGGAGTGGAATGGAGTAAGCCTTAAAATACGCGTTGCACCGTTTTCGGAGTACTGCTTTGTTTTCGGAGAAGACCAAGAAAACGCGTATCTTTAAACAAGCAGTGTGGGGATGTGGTAAGTTGAAGTGCCCTAATAAATATCCCAAATAATACCTTCTGAGCGATAGCCCTAGAAAGGAACTGGGCCAACACGGAGAAAGAGAAAAAATCTCTGACTCCGGTGGGGTTCGAACCCACGACCTCCGGAACAGATCACCGTTGCTCTACCAACTGAGCTACAAGACCAGATGGGAGATGGTCGTGGGAAATTAAGAAGGTAATTTGCGGCAAATGAACATGTAAGTGAAGGGGTAACCAGTAATGCACTAGTCAATTGAAACCCCGGCCCCCCGACCCCCGGTAAATAGCGGGGAAGTAACATTTGAATATTGTTACTTCTTGACTTTTTCCCTGGTCACCAGGGACCACTTGATGTTAAATCCCCGGTCCTGTATCCCGGCTCTGGACGGCAAGTACCAGATATTAAGTTTATCTTCTTTCTTGATCCATCTGGGTACATTCCACTGGAGCTGTGTACTTGCCAATTTTTGCGGGATTTCATTACCAGCGTTGCTCAAAATGCACCCAGAAAAGTCGGCTAAACAGTTTGTCGTTCGATGTTTAAAAATCAAAGAACATAAATGACATTTTAGAGAGTCGGTGGAAGAATATACCAAATTGGGTAACTATAACTGAGGACAGTATATTACGTGTATTTAAAAGTATGTTTTACATGTACGAAAGCTTTTTAAACTTGTACACATGTATAAAAGTTGCCGTCAAAGTTTGTTTCAAGTGTTCCCAAGGGCAGTGCTTACGTTGCAAAATCACCGTTTCCAACAAACTTTCGAAACTACAGTCGTTTCACGTCCCGTACTCAGGGTTTATATTGTCTTTTCGATTTTATATCTATTTATATCTCATGGTTTTATATCTTTCCACGATTTTACGAGTTTTTTTTTGTATATTGTCATAAATGCATTTGACGCGAACTATTAACTCTCAGTCAGGCGTTCTATTCATTATTTTTGTACGTTGTTCATTCTTTTTCTCTGACCAAAATCAGGATTTGTATGGCCAAAAGAAAATTTGCATGACTTTCAAGGTTTATAAACCGTGGCCTGCATAAACCCTTTGTGTTTTATGTATATTTAATATACCTTATAAAATGGGCTTCATAAAACGGGTCGATTTTCATACAGTTTGCTGCAATCGTTACCACTTTACTTTCTCTGCCCGAAATATGCAAATGTGATACTGCCGAATGACAATCAATTCAACAACAACAGAACAATGATTCATACACAACGAATACTACTTCTGTTCTAACGATGCACAAAGGATATACAAATGTATGGTTCTTCAGGCTGGTAACACATCTGATTTAACAACAGCTATCAACAGACTAGAAAACACATCCTCTTCTCCTGTTATTTCATGTGCCTAGCGTTACTTCCCCGGCTCTTGCCCCGCGGCGGTTTGTTTGCAAAAATGATTAATTCTCCGGCTCCACCGGGCAAAGACCCTGTTAAAAGGGATTTTTCCACGGCTATGCCCCGTTACTTCCCCGGCATTTCCCAGGGGTCGGGGGACCGGGGTTTCAATTGACTAGTGCTTAAGGTTCGGCCGCTGAGCACCATATAGTTATTTAGCGTATATAGTGTTTTCAGTGTTTTAAATGTGGTAAGTTGAAGTGCTCTAATAAATATCCCAAATAATACCTTCTGATGGGGATGGACTGTTGAACATCCATTGACATCTGCGGCGTCAGGAAGAGGTTGGGGGAAGGGTGGAAATTGAGAAGAGAAGGCAGGCCCCCATTCTTCTCTTCGTTGATCTCTTCTAGTTTCCTCCAACCTCTCTGAACGCGCGCCTTATGTCCCGGGGATGAGTGTTGGATGCTCGGATGAAAATGGATTACTATTATCGATCAACTTTGGTTTCGTACTCGGCCGGACATAAATTGAAACTACTGTAACTAAAATCCACTTTTATATATTTTGTCACTACTTCTATTCAAAAAACATGAAATCACAAATCAAACTGATTTGTGGCTGTTTTAACCCTATTCGGCCTTGGTTTTTTTTTTTTTTTTTTT
>JAOBYH010162758.1:0-10612 GCA_025403525.1 Umimayanthus kanabou
AAAATACATTTGTGACGTAATAATATATGAAATTACAGCAATCTGCCTGCGTGCGCATGCGCTAATTAACAAATGACAAAATTCTTAATTTAAGTTCAAGTTTTCAACGTTCAAACAATTACATACTTATAATAATTGTTTGAACGTTGCTTGTACAGTACGTGTAGCTAGAAGTTTATACATGTCTAGTTGATGGCTAAAGAATTCATTTAATAAGTGATTTTTCCCTCACATAAAGGAGTAGAAAAATTAATACATTAATACATGTATACAGTACTTTAACTTAAAAAATAAACTTGTACTTAATTATACCTTCAAGTCAAAAATGTCAATTTCTTCCTCCTCATCATCGTCAAATTCCTTGTCCCTTAAAACTAAGGCCAGCTCTCCCCATAAGGTGTAGGCCTGTGGAACAAATTAATATCAACAAATGAATATGCAACAAGTAAATAACTGGTCTACAACGTGAATGTTTGGATGATACTGTACTAACAGTGGTTCAGATACAGTAAAGTTAAATGTGCACCAAAGATACAGTGCTACTGTACAAAGGTTAAAGACCAACACAAAAAGATATATACTACATATTAAGTGAAGCATTTACAGTACTACGTAATTTGTTGTGACTTTGATTCTTTAAAAATAATAACAATTGTAATTATACAATCCAAGAAAATAATTTCAGAAGAAATATTATAGTGAGCAAAATCACAAAATTAAACATACACTTTTAGTTGACCAGATATTTAATACAAAACAAGTTTTCAATAATTTGTTTGAGTTAACTTAAATTACCTCCTTGAAGCGTTTAATCATCATGTGACCAGCAAGCTCTGTCAACTGTTGGGCCCCAACACTCTTCTTTCTCCTGTGACCACAAGATCTTAACTTCTCTTCTATTTCTTTCTGTCTCTTGCCAGTACTTCAACCTTTCAACTATTACTTCTTTGACAACTTTGCAAAAAGAGTTACACACATGTACTGACATCAATGCAACTACATAGATGTAAATGCTGCTATAGAACACACTAAACTAGTCAAAACAAGAAATTAAATTCAATCGGGAGATCTTGTCCTATAGGCTAAGGGCTCAAAGTTATCAACCAAATGGTTACAAATGAAATTGAAGTTAGTCACACAGCTGACAAACTTTGAGCCCTGCGCTATACATGTAGGTTGGTCCCAATTTGTGTATATTTACATGTATTGAAAATACACTTATAAATTTACATGTAACAAGTTTACAGGCACAGTTTTTAATTTTCTGATATTGCTAGATATATTTTGATCAAATAAAAAAATAACCTTAAATTAGTTAATCCATCCTTCAATTAAAGTTCAGAACTGTAAAAATTGTTTGGTGTTCTCATAGATTGTAGCAAGAAATGCTACATAAAAACAATATACAAAATGTGCAAGTAAATGTTACAGTATTGTACTGACAAGGCAGATGCTACTGTAAATTAGACTTAGTTACATACAGTAATTATAAATAATAATGTACAATAAGCTGATTTACCACATGTCATTAACATTACACCTATGAATTGAAACTTGTATTAATGTAACTTTATTCACCAAATTTTACAATTAAAAATTAACATTTTTACCAGAAATAACTGACTGATAGGTGATTGCTGGCAACCAGGACCTGTTAATCTTTCTCAACGCAAACCTTTGAGATACTCAAAAAACCGTTCTCTCAACAAGTAGTCAATAGAAGCAGGTTTTATTGTAAGATATTTTTTAGTAGTATGTATTTAGTAGTCTCCTTTTTAGATATAATTTATAGATATTTGTAGTAGTATGTATTTAGTAGTCTTCTTTTTGGAATTAATCTTAGCATAGTTTATTAGTAAAATTGTGGAAGAACTGGTAATAAACCATTATTATTATTATTGTTAAGTTTACTACATATTAAAACACCTACATGTACTATAAATGCCTTTAAATATTTACCAGTTTCATCCAAAGGTATTGATTTCTGGTGAGTTCCAAAATCACGGACAAAATAACCTGAAGAAAGTATCTGTTCATGGTACTGGGAATAAAAACATTTACCACCAATTGTACATATGCTTCAAGGCATCCAGTTGCATTATCAGGACACCACGCAGATCAAAGACCAGCTAGGGAACTCTACAAATCTACCCGAGTACAGTCTACCATCCCCAGTGCACTCAGGCGCAATGCCAGGACACCACGCAGATCAAAGACCAGCTTGGGAACTCTACAAATCTACCAGAGTACAGTTTTGCCATCCCCGGTGCACTCAGGTGCAATGTCAGGACACCACGCAGATCAAAGACCAGCTAGGGAACTCTACAAATCTACCAGAGTACAGTCTACCATCCCTGGTGCACTCAGGCGCAACGCCAGGACACCACGCAGATCAAAGACCAGCTTGGGAACTGTACAAATCTACCAGAGTACAGTCTACCATTCCTGGTGCACTCAGGTGCAATGCCAGGACACCACGCAGATCAAAGATCAGCTAGGGAACTCTACAAATCTACCAGAGTACAGTCTACCATCCCCGGTGCACTCAGGCGCAACGCCAGGAGACCACGCAGATCAAAGACCAGCTTGGGAACTCTACAAATCTACCAGAGTACAGTTTTACCATCCCCGGTGTATTCAGGCGCAACGCCAGGACACCACGCAGATCAAAGACCAGCTAGGGAACTCTACAAATCTACCAGAATACAGTCTACTTTCCCCTGTGAACTACAAGAGTGATACCTAGACTATTTAAAACTAAAGCATACCTGTATCATTTCTTCACTGAAAGTAATCTGCTCAAACAGAAAAGACTCAGCAGCTTTCTTGTTTCTATAGTAAGACTGGACTCGCTCCTGAGGCAAAGATTTTTCCACAATTTCCTCACTGTTCTGCAGGAAAACCCTCTCAGTTGGACCTACAAGATTGTAAGAAAATGGTTGTGAATAAATTGCTGCAAACACAAGAAGCTAATTGCTTGAACTACATGTACAATTAACTTATATTTTTGGGTTGGTGCACTTGAATGATCATTTATCATTATGCAAAACAACTAATGTATTCAACATTAATTTTCAGACTTATAATAGTAAAGCTTTATTTCTCCCAGAACCTTTTTTTGGTTTTAGTTTTTGGGATTTTGTGTTTGTTATTTAAAAAGCTAATTTGAATAAATTTAGAAATAGTAGCTTACTAAAAAATAACACTGAAACTTTAAATTCTAGTATTAATTTTTTTTCAACGTAAAACAGGTATTCTATTTTCTTTCGCGCAGACGTGATGACCTGATAGATAAAAATCATATATTGTACAAGCTAGTACATTACATCTTCACGCACTTGTTGAGTCTCGATCATGCCTGAAAGCAACCCAAAGCACAAAGCCCAGTGATATGTACATGACAGCAATTATAATGTAACTGAAAATTATGCTTTTCAACCCGTGTCTCTTGGTTAGGTTTTGGCACTACAGTGATTCTGTCCTTGTCTTTCATAGACTCTGGGCCTAACTTTGCCAATATCTTGTTACATTCCTTCAGGGAGCCAATTTCATGTGCGAAGAGACCCAAAGATGCCAAAAGCTGTTCTGTATTTCGTATTTCACAGTGCAGGTTGTAGAGATTAATGCTAGACAATTCTTCGTCAAGTACAAATGTCAGGTCATCTCTGATCCCGCTCCAACTGAAAACAAATGTTTATTTCAAAATTAAATTTTGTTTTAAAAAAGTGGAAGGTACTCCTTTTTTTTGTTAATTTAATTATACTTTATTTGTTAAACTGACATTATTTAAGTAGAGAACTGTACAGCTTCATTTAAAAAAATAAAAGCAGTAAAAAAAACTAGTATATGGCTACAAATTTGGATGGCATTAAACTACTAAATATTACCTTAACAGGCGAATTATTCAAACAAATTACAACTTACTGTAAATAAGTTCAAAGCATACTTTAACTTACATTTCTAAAAGATATGTTTCCATAAAATGTACTTGTATTGTGTATAACTTACCAAAGAAAAATTAAGTTACAGCACTTGTAATTGAATCAATTTTAGCATAAAGAAATATACAATATACATGTACATAGCACCCCCACAATTATTAATATAGCCAATATTTCCTTCTTCTGAGCAGGTTTCCCCATCAGCAACATCACAACTACATCCCTTTAAATAACAATTAAATTAAACATAAAATTAGTAATTAAAAGCAGATTTAACACACACTCTTACTGCATGGATGTGCTTCAACATAAAAGACAAGCCATCTAAATGACATCATCACATGACCTGAGTCAGTTTATTGGTTGTTTGAGTTGGTTATTTCACAATAGAAATACTAATGACTCATGATCATCACCTTGCTATGTTCAGTAACTGCAAAACAACTTGTCTTTGACTTCCAGCACTTCTTTTGAGAACTTGAAGTAAAAGTAACATGTATGCACATCTCTCTAATAGGTTTAATTAAATAATTACTTGTACTGGAAAAATGCACATGTATGTACGTATACGTTATACATGTATGCTGTACTCATTGGCAGAATACACACACGATGACCAAATGACAGTTACTTAAATGCTAAAATCAGCATATACATTACAACTTAAGGCAGTGCGTCAACAACAACAGACTTCTGTGCACTGATAGTATAATATTGTGGATAACACAGAGAGATATTCTTTTAGCTTCTTTATTGCTTTGAGATACAAGTCCTAATAATATCCGGGAGTGGCTATCTAACTATCTATGTGCACGTGGTTCGCTGGGGGTCTGACGAAATACTAAGTTTAGGGTCCAGGCCCTAACGTTCACTACACTACATCTCTCCCCCTCTTAGGAAATAAACTATTCTACTAAATGCTGATTTGAAAACTAGCTGTAATATAAATGAATAATTATATAAAATTAGTTGAAAACATAATAGAGTGTTCAAATAAAGTGCTCTCTCAGTTCATTGGAGAATTCTATTTCAGTTCAACAGTTCAACAGTCAAGTGGTTACAAAGTCTTTCAGGTATCTGGGTGGTCGTCTCTCTCTAACTGGTCGGTGATTTTGTGGTGGCTGTACTGTTGGTGTGTTGTCGTCGTCGTAATCACTGTCGTTACGAGTTGTTTGAAGCCATTTTCTGGCTGACTCGCGTAATATCTTCGCATGAGAAACAATTTTGGCGAGCTCAGTGCCATCATGCTTTCTGGGGATAAGCATTGAGCCTTTCCTCCCCACGACTGTGACCGGTTCTGGGTTGAAGGGTGTAGATAGTTTGTTCTTTCTTTGTTGTTTAAGCAGAACTTTGTCTCCCACCTTAATCGTGGAGAGTACATGATGGTGTCGCTTGTCAGAGTAATCTTTCATTCGCTGTTTTGCAGCTTTGTCACGCTGTCTGACTTCGTGGTCTGTGGTGTTGTTGTGTTGACGGTTGGCGTCAGGAAGTTTAGTGCGGATTTCTCGGCCAAATAGCAGTTCTGCAGGTGATTTGCCAGTTGTAGAATGGGGTGTAGCTCGGTATTGGAGGAGGAATTGCTGAAGTTCCTTTTTCCAATTCTTGCCTTCTGTGGTACCCGTTCTTATGGCCTTTTCGATAGTTCACATGAATCTTTCAGCTTCCGAGTTAGCAGGTGCCCATAGAGGAGTGATTTTTCGGTGACGAAAACCTTTCTCCTGGGTATACCTGGCAAACTCATGTCCATTGAATGGTGGACCGTTGTCTGACTTCATTTCTTCAGGTATGCCATGGGTGGCAAAAATGCGGTCATATTTAGGAATGACCGTTTGTGCTGATGTGGATCTGACAATTTCCACCTCTGGATAGCAAGAGTACTTGTCGATCACAACTAATAGGTACCCTCCTGATGGAAACGGACTGCAAAAATCTGTACTGACGTTTGTCCATGGTGCGGCTGGTAACTCGGTCATTTTTAGTGGTTCTGGTTTTGCTGCAGGACCTACTGCTTGGCATGGTATGCAGTTGGCAATGGTTTGTTCTACGTCCGAGTCAAGGCCAGGGTACCACACTTTCTGCCTCAGTAGTTGTTTTGTTTTGACTATACCCTGGTGTCCTTCATGTGCTAGTTGTACAGCACGGTTTTGCAGGCTAGTTGGTATGACTATTCGTGAGCCACGCAAAACAATGTTACTGTCAGTCACTGCTGTCAGTTCGTGGCGCAGCTTGTAGTAGGGCTGCAAGGTTGGATCTTTTGCATTCCATTTGCTGGTCGAAATTGCCTGTCTAAGCTGTTGGATGGCTGGATCTGTCTCGCAAGCATTGCTGATCTCATCCAGACTCATAGCTTTTGGCACCGCATTGTCAATGAGATAGTTTACCTATTGCTCGGCAATGTTTCTATCTCTTACTGGTTGGGAGTGGAGTGGGTGACGGGACAGGTAAACAACTTTGTTGTAAGGCTGAAGACTTAGTCCCCAGGGTTGTTGAAAATCAACTCTAGTGGTTTGTGATCGGCAATGATTTCAAAAGGGGCTCCAAACAAATACAAGTGAAAACGCTCACATCCCCAAACAATACTTAAAGCTTCTCGTTCTGTTTGGGAATATCTGCGTTCAACGTCAGTCAGTGTTCGACTTGCATAAGCTATGATATGGGACTTACCGGCGCTGTCAACTTGTGTAAGAACTGCGCCAAGTCCAAACGGGCTCGCGTTGAATGTTACGACTGTTTTCTTCTTGGGGTCGAAGTATGACATTACATTGTTGTCGGTTAGGCGTGTTTTCAGCTGTGCAAAGGCATGTTGTTGCCTTGGTCCCCACTGCCATGTAGTTCCCTCTCTTGTAAGCGTCGCATAGTCCGGTATGAATCGGGAACAGAAGCCAGTTAGCCCTAGAAAACTTCAGACTTCAGGTGCACTGGTAGGTGGAGCTGCATTAGTGATGGCTTCTATTTTCTTTGGGTCGGCTGACATTCCTTTGTCAGAAAACACAAACCCAAAAAATTCCAAGTTGTGTTTGTTGTAGGTGCATTTCTTTTCATTGAGGGTCAGTCCCTTTTCCCTTAGGCATTGAAATGTAGCTGCTAGTGCTTGGTCGTGTTCTTCTTGTGTTCGGCCAAACACAATGATATCATCGGAGATATTCTTAACTCCGCTGCCTTGCAGTGCTTGTTGAATGACATGTTGGAATACCTCGGACGCTGATGAAAGTCCAAACAAAAGACGAGTGTATTGCCTCAGTCCCTTATGAGTAGTAAAGGTAGTGAGGTATCTGGACTCTTGCTTTAGCTCAATTTGGTGATATCCCGCACGGAGGTCAAGCTTGGAGAAAACCGTGGCTCCATTCAAATCACTTGTGACCTCGTCGATTGTTGGGGTTGGATGGCGCTGGCGTTTTACTGCCCTGTTGGGCTGTCGGAGGTCAATACATAATCTTATTTCGTCGGGATTGTGTGGTTTTGGTGCTGCGACTATAGGTGAGACCCATGGTGTTGGACCATCCACCTTTTCGATTATTCCTTCGTTTTCCAATTTTTCCAGTTCATTCTCCACCTGCTTTCGTATGTGGAACAGAATTCTGCGCGGGGGCTGGGCAATAGGTTGTACGTTCTCATCAATATGAATTTCAAACTGAAAGTCCTTCAGTTTCCCTATGCCTTGAAATATATCTTGGTATTCGTTCTTGAGATTTTCGACAGTGTTTGACTGATCTTTGATGGCACTTATCTTGGGCTGTATTTTAATAAGCCCAAGTTCAACAGCAGTTTCATGGCCCAACAAAGAACCATGGTTGCCACTGGCAACATAGAATGTGGCAACAGTGACGTGTGTCACGCTTTCTGTTGATGCTTCAAATTTTCCCAGCAAGGTCAAGGGCTTTTCCGCTCCGTACGCGAATATTTTGGCGTTCGTTCGCTGAAGCTTTATTTTCTTGTCTTGTCTTGCTAGATTATCAAAATCTTTCCTGTCGATGACGTTTACGGAAGCGCCTGAATCGATCATAACCGCGATGTTATGATTACTAATTCTTCACGGTGGTCTGGGGTCGTGTAATATGAAATACTTCTTTCAGTGCCTCGGGGGATTGAACTTCCTCTCTGCATTCTTCGGATTCCATGGCGTAAATATATTCGTCCGATGAGTCATCGGAGGGAATAGCCGTTGCGTCGTCCAGATTTTGAACACGCTTGTAGCTTTTCTCACCAGTTTTCGGTATAGAACGGTGGGTGCTGCGGCACATTCGGGAAAAATGATTTAATTTGCCACACGATTGGCACGATTTGCCCTTGGCGATACAAGGCTTTGACGGTTCGTGTGGCCAAACTCCACTGCAATTCCGGCATGTTTTGCTTTGCGTGGGCCGTCCTGATGGTGTTCTTTGCGGTTTCCGTGAAAACTTCATTGTATTGATTTCCATGGTTTTTGTTTTTTCTGTGATTTCAGTGACTTGTTGTTTTGATGACTCAATTGCTCGTTCATAGTTCAGAATTTCTTTCAATTCTGCCTTCTCTTGTCGCAAAATCTTTTCTTTTAGGCGACTGGATGAACAATTGGCTAAGATCTGGTTGGCCAAGGCTTCATCTAGGTTTTCAAACTCGTGACGCAAACTGGTCAATTGATTCGCCTTGTTGTTGGCGTGCTTGCTTGAAACGATAACGTTCGTATTGAATGTTTTTCTTTGGCCAGAAATATTCATCAAGTTTAGCCGCTGCCGTGTCAAAATCGTCTCCTGTGTCTGATAGTCCCTTGAAAACCTTTTGGACTGTTAGTCCACTGAGGTGCAAGAGTAAAGCTCTTTTCTGTTTTTTGTCTTTGATGTCCGCCGCTGCTGCGTAGAAGTCGAACTGCTCTCTCCATTCTTTCCACCTGGTTGCAATGGAAGACGGGTCTGAGTTCGCATCAAAATGTGGAATGGCTGGTAGTTGAAGATTGTAAGCCATTTCTTGCTTGGGACATGTTATTTGAATTTGTTTGCCTCGTCGCCAGATATAATATAGTGGATAACACGGATAGATATTCTTTTAGCTTCTTTATTGCTTCGAGATACAAGTCCTAATAATATCCGGGAGTGGCTATCTAACTATCTATGTGCACGTGGTTCGCTGGGGGTCTGACGAAATACTAAGTTTAGGGTCCAGGCCCTATCGTTCACTACACTACAGATAGGTTTGTTACTTTCAAGTACAGGTAACTGTTATTTTTGTCCTTGTAAGTTTTGCAGTCTCGGGCTAGTACACATGTTCAAGTTACTGACCCCTTTTGTAATTTAGTTATTAATGCTACCAAAAAGTGAACAAACATATTATTATTATTGTTATCATTATTATTATTATTAATAGAATATTATCACTAGAATGGAGCTATTTGATGGTTTCATCACCCAAGTCCTTGCATCAGGTATAATTTGGTATTTCTGTGCAAAAAAGTACAGTGTTATGTACAATATTGTCACATACATAATTTTAGTAGTATTATTAAACTGTCTTTGTAAACAAAATAACTTGATGTTTGTGTACATTCACCATTTTAAAATTAAGATTAGTGTCCAGACACTTCTCAGAAAAAACGATAAACTTATAGGAATATACACAAAAAAATAACATTTATAAAATGCACTTTTGTGAGTGAGAGACAAAATAATTTAGATTTTGTGACAAATAATGTGTACATGTAACAGCTGCATAGGCATTAGTTTCATATAATACACTTTATAGCTCAATGGTATATATAATAGCATGTCTAGTTACATATCTAAACATAAAATTGTTATGCATATCTGATTCAATTAAATATTTGTTTACCCGAATACAATTGCACAGGAAGCAGAACTCAACATTGACTCCACGCCCACCAGTTGTAAATTCTTCTTCGTTTTTCTTTTTTAGGAGCATAAGAAGAGCCTTATAATCAAAGGTCACTGGAAATAATAGTGAATCTGTTAACATAGAATCATGTATAACTGTACTGTTAAATTACATTAATTAAAAAAACTACAATTATGGATTACATCTCTTTGTCGGTGACAACAGTATAATAATAAAAATAAAACTTAATATTTTGATTAACCCCCAGCTGTTGGCATTTAAACTTTACATGACCAGTACATGCTTATAATCTTCAAATTTTATAAGGAAATGGGAGTGAATACATGTAAACAAAACCTTTATGCAATTGGGCTAAAACCTACAAACTACATGTATATTATTCTGTCAAGAAAATTAATATGAAAGGAAAAGGGGTGAGCTAATTTTGCAATGAAAAAATTATCAAAACTTGCATGTAGTCAGTTTCATATGTAGACTTTGAAAGGTCATGCCATGTGTACATGTGTAAATCTATAGATTTCAGGCATCTGCCGAAAATATGGTACCAATTAGTATAGGAAACACCACCGTTCGAGAAGAATTAATGAAAAATTGCACAAGTATTTTATGAAAGTGATAGTAATACCACGAGTGCGATACAAAAAATACCTACAAAAAATATAATTTTAACATTTTTGTGGGAAAAAAGAGAGAGTTGCCGCGCGCACAGATCTGTTTTGAGCGAACAAAAGACAAAACAAAATAGTACTTAAAAGTTTAATTTCTTTTATAAACCAGCATGGGAAAAATCAAGCAAACTTCAAATTTTATTACATGTACTTTGTCAAAGCTGCAGGCAATGACAT
>JAOBYH010162869.1:0-10611 GCA_025403525.1 Umimayanthus kanabou
TGGAGGCAATCAGTAGAACTCCAAATATTCCGAAATATGTAACCTAAATTCAAAATGTAAAGGCCTGTTCACACTAGAGACACATATGTAAGCACAAGAACATACACACTATTGACGCAAGTGATACAAGGTACACGAGCAAAATGTGTGATTCACGTTTGTTTTCCAATTATCTTGCGTCTACGCTTGCGTTTACGTCACTTTCATTCACTTAAGAAAATGTGCAAGGCGTGTGTAAAGGCCTGTTTACACTAGAGACGCAAGCGCAGAGTCAGATGCAAGCACAAGGGCATTCACACTGCTGATGCAAGCGATGCAAGCAACAAGGATGCGTATGTCTGCGTCTGCCGTTCATCCTATCCATTGACACTAGCCAAAATTTTTGAAGCAAGAGCATGTGTCTACGTTTGCGTCATTACTTCCACACTTGTTTTTATTGCTCTTGCGTGTGCGTTTGCGCCACTAGTGTGAACAGGTCTTAAGGAATGGAAATTTTCCTTTTTCTTGCATCTGTGCTTACGTGCGTAGTGTTACAATCACACTTGTTTTATTCCTCTTGTGCTTCCATCTGCGCTTGCGTTTAGAGAGAAAGGAAGATTGTCATGTACCATTTCAATAAAAGGTCACAAAACAAGAAATAAACAGCTTCAGTGTCTGACCCTTGCACAGCAATCACTCTGCCTAACAGAGTAATATTTTTGCTCTTAACGCTTTCTCAAAAGCAGCACATATCCCCGTTTTGCAAGATTATTTTTTGGTATTTGCTTTGGTGACTTTTACGATGTTTTGATGACTATAAAGAAAGTTTGATCAGACAAATTGCAAAACTCAATTTACTCAAAATTTCGCACCTACTGTGTAGTGTTCTTCATTCCAGAGCAGTTGTGTGTAGTTCGTTTGCAAAGCATACAACAGCAGTACACCATGAATTCAAAAGAATTTTTTTCAATTACAGTGGAACCCCGATATAACGTTCCTCGGTATAACGATGAAAATTCTATGTCCCGGCAAAAGTTACAGTAAAATGTATGGGAAAGAACCCCGATATAACGATCTTCGATATAACGATAACCCCGATATAACGATGATAATCTAGTGGACCAAGCATAAAATTATTCCCGATATAACAATATTATCAGTACACACTACCCAAAAAGTGCAGAATTATTGAATAGAAGTCATTGAATAATCTCTAATTTTTCCTTAATTCGGCTTTTTACGATGACACAAAAATGAAATTGCATTCTTAGCCTCCTCATCTACTTTATCCCTTGAGTCAATCTTGGTAAAAAAAGCACATGTTGAATTTACCCCGATAGAAAGATATTTTCGGAACTTTTACGGCTATATCACTATATCGAGAGTTTCGATATAATGATACCCCGATATAACAATATAATTTTACTGTTCCCTAGGCGTATTGTTGTATCGGGGTTGCACTGTATTTCTGTTTTTCCTGCCATACAATTAGAGAGGAACTGTCGTTCCCAGACCTCTCAATTTCGCCGTCGAGATCCAGCTTCGTCAAAGCTCAGTCAAGGTCATTTTTCCTTCATTATATTTTCGTCTTGTAAATCTCATTTTAGACACTTTCCTATCTCTTTGTGCATTCGTAAGTGAACACAGCCTTACCATCAACTTACTTAAAATTTCTAACAACTAGCAAAGTAATCAACAACACATGGAATTCTCATTGAGCTTAAGTTACTTAATATAAATAAGAGATATAAAACAAGCTTGTACATTTACAAAACTAAAGATGATGTTTCACTGATGAACATTGGCCGAGAAAAAATATTTACCTGATCTTAAGCAGTATCCCAAATGAAAGTTCAGTATATTCTTAGTATGTTGTTAAAATTTGGGCGTTTTTCAGCCTCATGTTCTTATAAAAAAGGTTCTTATATATAAAAAAAACCCGAATGAACACAAGACTAGAAGAGTTTACGATTCAGTTGTTAATCTGATGCACATTATTCTTATTTATGTATTTGTTTTAGTGGTGCCAACAGCGAAGATGAAGAAGAACAAGAAGACCACGGCTTTGTCATCAACGACAAACAAGGCACCCCAAACCAGTTGAGTCTGGGGGACTAAGAATTAACCGTAACCGACGATGGCAACAGGTGGAGGGCTGGTGGAAATCAGCGGTAGTGGACGTTGCCAAGTCCATGCGATGCTGGAATCGGCAGCACATCCAGTAACGGCGGAAATTAGGTAAGATGTGGACTTTGATCAGACTGTCATACTAAAATAATATCTAAAGCACAATTAAGAATAAAGGTACAACAGTATTGGTGGTTGATCCAGGAATTGAGAAGGGAGGGTACACCAAAACACAAAGTACCCGTATTACGCATGGAAACGTCAGAATAAGATAAATCTGCAACAAAATGGAGTACGAGTCCCAAGTACTCCCAAGCCCCCCCCCCCCCCCCCACTCAGATCTTACACTGCATATTAACAAAAGAGTCCATAGTAGTGAGCCATTTCAAATGAAAGGACAGTGTGTGTCGTGTGCATCACAAATGACAACCTATTTAGGCATTTTATAGTGTTTGGCGCCGTGATATAAACAAGGAATACAAGGAAGAAATTGATGAGCTGGTTGATTCATTCAAAAACACTGTGAGAACCATGGGCATGGTAGAACGCAAGCAGCCGAGATCTTAGTCCAGTCTGGTCCACTGGACCAGTTTTCAGTGTGCAAAACACGGTCAGCCCAATTGCAACCTCAAGGCAGCCAAAAAGAAGTGGCAACAAGCCAAGTAGGTTTTTCAAAATAGATGGTCATGATGCCATCTATGTCAAATTTGAAAGAGCAGCAAGCGGAGACGCTATCCTGGTGTTGCTGAAGAGAAAGTTTGACCACTATATAAATTGCAGCAGAATAACATCAATGGTCAATTTTGTGCTTTTATTAAAGATATTTACTCCAAATCCAACTGTTTCATAAAGCTGGGTTCAGAGAAAACAAAAACTCCCTCCCTATTTAATTTATTTTTAAACGACCTAACAATCTCTCTTTTAAATGCCCACAGAACCGACCCAATTATTTTGCAAAACGGCGATAAATTATCTTCACTTTTATATGCAGATGATTTGGTATTGATTTCGAAAGCAAGCAAGGGTCTTCAGAACTGTATTGATGTGCTGTTGTCTTTTTGTGAGTCATGGCACTTATCACAGTAAATCACAAAAATTGGAAAGGAAAGCTTCTAAATACATACGTGAGAAGACATTTTTCTTAAATAATCAGATTCTAGAAATTGTACAACACCTTGGGTCTCCCCAATCGTTGTAGCACCGAAATCGAAACAGCCTGGAAAGATTTGTGTCTGTATCGACATGCACTGAGCCAATGCTGCCATAAAGCATGAGCGCCACATCACACCTACGATCAAAGAAATTGTAGGAGACCTAAACGGTGCCACTGTCTTCAGCAAGCTAGACCTGAACCAGGGCTATAACCAATTAGAACTAGCGTCTGAGTCTCGCAACATAACCACCCTCAGCACACATCTTGGTCTCATACAATAAAATGCCTCAACTTCGCCATTTCCAGCACTGCCAAAGTTTTCCAAAACGCAATCCGTGAATCCATCTAAGGCATTCAAGGAGCTATTAGCATCAGCGATGAAATCCTGGTTTTGGAAAAGAACCAGGAAGAACATGACTGAACAGTCGGTGCCATGTTCCAAGCAACTCCATGAAAGTGGTCTTACTCTCAACCGGCCAAAGTGTGAGTTCAACAAACCAAGGCTCGAGTTCTTCTGCTATATTTTTAGGGAGAATGTCATCTCCCCCGACCCCAAGTAAATCAAGGACATACTGGATCTACAGCCCCCAACCTCCGCAACTGCGGTGGGAAACCTGCTCGGCATGTGTCAAGATTCATCAAGGACTACGCTACCATCACCCAGCCACTGAGAGCTCACCCACAAGAACCACGCTTGCAGGGGGGGGGCTCTTGCATGCTTGCTACTGCCAGATGATTTGTGTCATTTTTGGTTTCCTGCCCTATCGACAATTGTTTGTAGCTAGTAATAGTACAGATGGTAATTCGGTTTGTTTAAAGTTATATATAAAATTTGTTTTTGTGGAGTTGATCATTTTTTTAGCAAAATTATTTATTGGCTTTAATTATTGTGTAGTTTTTGTCACTGTGTGTGTGCGCGTGTGCGTGTGTGCTAGGAATCCGAATCATACTCTCAATGACCAAGAATACAACTGAAATAAATACCTCAACAAAAAAAGTAGAGTATATCTGAACGTTAACATTAATTCAATCATTTTTCTTTCTTACCTTATTATGTATATACACAATGTCCTACAAAAAATATATTAATTACTAAGAAATAATTAGATGATATTTTAAACAAACTCAAAGGGCTCTTCCGCCTTTTTGGAATAGTCCCCCATGTCAGTATAACTTTTAATAAATTCATTTTCCTAGCTATTTTATTTTTAAATTTTTGTAATTTTCCTACATATGTTTTCTCGGTTTTCAAATTGTGTTTTCCTAGAAATGCCAGAAAAAAGCAGTTCAGCAGCCGAAAGTTCCTCTGTCTCTGAGAGTAAAATTGACAACACTGACTGGCGTGGCAGAAACGTGGTCACTCTGACGATGAAGGCAGCACTAGCGACATAATCGAGTTAACAGTGACAAAGCTAACCAAACGTATTCAGAAGACAATTTCTGGCTTCTTCAGCTCTGGCTTTCTCACTACACCCAGTAGTAGTTCAGCCAGTTCGTCGTCAGAGCCAAGCATTTACACACTTATCGAGGTGTATCACTTTGGCCACAGCAAATGTCACTACTCGCGACACACTATTGTTAGCGCGTCTTTTTTGAAGCAGAAAATGTGTGCATGTAAGAGATCATCGCGTGTCATGTATGGACTGGAGCAGGATGCTAGGCGAGCAAAATATTGGCTCATCTGACATCGAACTTGGGATCTGTGGCCAAGTAAATGATTGGGCCCTTCCAACGTTTACTGCGAAACAGAGGAATAGTGATGCAACATTGTTGCCCGAATTTTGCGAATGTTTTTAAATCACATGCACATTTGTGTATCATTTAGTTCCCTTGTGTAGAGCAGTCGGGTCTGAAGTTAAAGCTTTAATCACATCACTGCAAGAAAAAGGTAAATGAGGCATACTATGTGAAACAAGTAATAATGGGTAATAACTTTGAACCAAACACTACTTTTGAAACCAGTTGTACAGTTCAGAAGAAAGATCAAGACCTATTAGAAACTGCTGTTAGGTTGAAGAGATGCATTGTTTGAAAATATGCCACAGTCAGATACCTAGTTCAACCTTTTACCTTTCACAATACAAATTAACAAAAAGGTTTATATTAGCAAAGATGAGCAAATAATCATTGAGACCTGGGTCCTACAAGGGAAACATATCCTCAAAAAGACAATATCATGCAGGCAAAAACAAAAATGCAAAAATATTCTTTAAACATCCTCCTAGAAATGTTGCCTCACGTGAAACCGCAAATCTTCACTGGACGACCAAAAGCGTGAATTTGATGTTAGAAAAAGCCGAAGAATGCCCTGCTGATTGTGTCATTGAATCTAGAGATGCTAAAGCCATCGTTTCAGGAAATATCCAACCTGTCCAGAATCCTTGAAAATCGTGGAAACCTATTTCGTATGAAAACCATATGTTTGATCAAAGCATAGCAAATGCTGTTGTTCCTATGACACTTTTGTTTTTAGACGGATACTCATTACACGAACTGGCTGGCCAATAACTCTTAAAAATCTAGGTCTTTCTGAGCCACACACAACTTTCAGAGCACTGAATGAAGTGTTATATTTGCTTTACGTTTTGACTTTTAACTCAATCTTTCGTCGTGCTGAAACTGGTGCACTAAAGAAGTTTTTATTTCTTTATTGTCGATAATGGCCATGGTGAAGGCCCAGATAACCCATTGACATAAATGTGCATGGTTGCTGAAGCTCTTGAATTTATCAAAAATCACGCAAAGATGTTTTGCTGAGTACTATAGCAAACGCAATTTTACAAATATATCTTTGAACTGATTTCAATTTATTAATCCAATTCCATTGCTTCATCTTTAAAAAAAAAAGCATATGCAGCCATCCAAACAGCAGGAAAACATACAGGTACTGTGAAACGGTGTGCCGACGTATCATTTGGTCCCAAGGAATTTGCCAGATGCAGTGTAGAACGCAGAAAAATGCACTGTCAGAATGAGAGAAAAGAAGCACTATATATAATATAGGTATTTTCATGCGCTAAGAACTTTGATTTTTTAATTTTATTTCAGATGAGCCAGAGTGTGTCACATTAATTCTCATTCCTGCCTTGTGACTTTCCATGCTATAAACAGAATTTCGTCAGTATAATAATTGTCTAACAATTAAGTGGTTCTGCACACTGTAAGAAGCTGGGACTTGCATGTTCTTAGACTAGCAATGCTAAATTCAGAATATACAAAGTATATAATTTGATTAAAAATGTTATCAACTAAATGTTATTTTTTCTTTCTAGGCTCCAGCCACCGCAGATGAATGGCAGACCATAACAAGGGAATTTTACTCAAAATGGAATTACCCATTCTGTATTGGAGCAATTGATGTAAAACACATAGCAATACAGCAACCGGCCAACAGTGGCTCTGAATATTTCAACTACAAACACTTTTTTACTGTGTTGCTTCTTGCACTAGTTGATGCAAATTATAAATTTCTATATGTAGATGTTGGGGCCCTGGTCGTGCCGAAGATGCTGGGGTCTTTCTTTGTGCATCGCAGAATAACCTGGCAGCTCACAACAATCCCTGCAGCGTTGATATATTCAAAATGTCGTCAAAGAAGAAAGGATGGAAAGTTTCTCTACGTTGTGAGAAGTTCAAGAACATATACAATTACGATAAGTATGGCTCAAACACAAAGCGGTGGCATCTGTACGATGGGACGCGAACTGGTAAAAGCCACTGATGGTTGCCACCTTCACAGGCTTTTATATGAGCTCTTCTGCTCACTATCGTAAGTGGGAGTAGTATTAATTTGCATTAAGGGAACGATCGTTTACTACGGCCCTAATGGAGGGAGGGGAAGGGGGTTCAACTAACTCCAATGTGTGCAAAATGTATGCCTTTCAATAAGGTCAAAGTGAAAACTGAACCCATCTGCGGTCGTAATTTTGAAAAATGCAGCTCCCCTAATCCTAAACACTATTTCGTAACTTTAATCCTACATTGTCTACTTAGTAACACTTTTGATCCAGAAATCCATCGATTCTCACGCATCTGAATCAGCACTAAAGCATGTTGGAAGGTATGAGATTTAAAGCAACTTTACTCATCTTTACTTTACCTTTAATTTTTAATATAAGTAACTTCATATTTTCAATTATCCAGACTGTTTACTTCAGTCCTAATGTATCTGAAAAATCGAGGTTTGACCGTATGTAATTTTTCAGAATCAATCATTAACCTTGTGATTGTTTCAAATTCAGTCTTGGGTGAAAATTATGAAAAGATTTAAAACATTAAAAACTGCTCTTGAACTCTTAAATAAGCAGGAACGAATTGTTTCGTTATGAGACGAAATTTGTAACGTAATTAATTTGGAACAAAATCATTGACATAACAATTATCAATTAGTACCGAGATCATTCACAAAAAACTTGAGATCCAACGGATTTCGAACATATCTTTAACATGTCTTAAATATACCTAAGTGTTTGGAACCTGGGGAAACTCGACTAGCAGTACACAAATAACTACAAATCCAACAAAACTCAAAAATCACATTGATATCATTAAACTGTACTGTGATGCTTCATTCACTTTTGTTTTGACTTCTTAAATTACTGAGACCGTGTAAATACAGCACTTGTAGTATGTAGTACGGAACAATCATACAGGGTGGAATAATAATAAAAGAGTGGGAAAATGTGAGTGCATGCTATATATATATATATATCTTATAAATGATATAGTAACAATTTGACTCAAGCATAAGATATGGGAAAATATAAGATCGTACAGTCCCAAATATGCCTCACAGGAAAAAGTTGTCAGAAAAAAATTTCGTACATGTTTGATTCGTCAATACTAAATAGTACTCGTGCAATCATGTCCAAAGTTTTGTTAAAAATAAAACCAGCACTTTTTATTTTGCGTTAATGAAAATTCTGTGACACCTTTTTCTTTTTCCTTTTTTTACCGCCTCAGATCCTCAATACTGACCTGAAAAATCTGTAAAGATATAAAAATGGAGTGGACTTATATTTAAAAAGCGTATAATCTGCTTTTTCAAAAACAATGTCAAGGCTGTATAAAAGTAACATCAACATAGCTTCCAAAAGTTACACTTAACAGTGTATAGTTTGGATATTATACTATTTTGAAAACAAATAGTAGCTGCGGCCACACTTAAATATCAACTTTAGTTAGCATTTAGAAAACTACTGACTGTTATCTGTAGGTCTGGTGTGACCACCGGGATGTTGTACCTAATTATAGTTTAAACATAAACTTCGTTCTTCAATATTATTACACAGTGGACAATACCTTGGCTGTGCTAGGATATTTAGCTTTCATGACTAATGTTAAACTACAGTTACATGTCTAAGTGTGACCGCAGCCAGTATTCAATTTCATTGTAGCAGTATGGGTATTTCACTGGGCTCTGTTGGCTGTTGAGTCCTGAACCTAAGCCACAGAAAAACAAATACCAATTCCAACAATAGAAGAACTTAAATCTTCTCAGAGGAGTTCTTTACATAGCCGACAGATACTGAACAAGTGGATTTTATAAAATTGAAAGTGGCAGCTGATGCAGAAACTGCCTGGAAAATCAGTTTGATTGCGACAAGCCAAAGGAATAACCCAACGTTGCACCTTGTTAGGAAGGGGCGATTGACAGCAGCTAACTCTGCATCTATCCTGACAGCAAATCAAACAACTCCATCACTAATAAAACGGTTGCTGGGAGTACGATATCTCTCGGTAAAAGCAGTGCATGGGGTGTCACAAAAGAATCCGAAACCGAGAAGGCATTTCAAGCCAAAACGAACCTGCAGGTGGTTGAAACAGTGGTGTGGCTTCACGAGTCTGGGGTGCTGGAAGCCTCTCCTGATGGACTGGTGGAACAGGCCCATGTACTTCAAATCAAATGTCCTGCCCTGGCACACAAACTTTCTGCTTGGAGAAGAATAGCGACATATACCAACTCGAGAGAGACCATGTCTACTGGCATCAGGTTCAAGGACACAACTGTTATGTTATTTTGTTGTGTGGACAACCACCTGGTGTATTATCGAGATTCAAGAACCAAGAATGGGCAGTTAATCTTAACAAACTGACAAATTTCTATTTTAATCAAATTTTCCAAAAGATTGTTGAAGGCGAGCTGTAAATCTAGTAATGTTTTAAGTTTGTGCCAGGTACTGATTATTGAGTGGGGTGGGATAGTCGTTTACAAATTATTGGGAGGGTGTAGTTCATTTAAGTTATTATGGAAAAAGCAGTGGCATTTTATCTAAAATTGGTACTTAAACCCTTGAATCCATTCCTCCACAATTGGCTTTCCTGTACTAAATATTTTTGGTAAGTTTGTATATGTAACTGATATTTTGACTCATAATTGATGTTTTCTTTTCAGAATTGTTGCACTTTCATAGTATTTTCTAATATACTTTTTGCGTTACTTAAGTAGGTAAACTTTTCCAACAGTTAATATCATATGCTGCTTTGACTTTCTTGTAAATATTTTCTGCTTGGTTTTTTTATGTTTTTAATACTGTTAGAAAATAGATGCCAGTAAACTTGGCAAAAGTTATAAAAGTCATCAGGTCTGCAATTTTACAAATATTTTGCTTTGACCTTTTTGTACTTGACAAACGGATGCATTATCTTTTGGTGGTGAGTTACAATTATACCCATACTAAACAGCATGGTCAAAGTTTAAATTTGACACTGAAAATGTACTGATTGCTTAATGCACAACCAAAACTAGTACATTATTTAGTTTATTTTCAAACTTTCCGACAATATTTATAGTAATATGCTCCTGGAACACACCAACCAACTGAATGAGTTCTTCAGCATCATTAAGTAGGCCATTCGATGATGGTAGAATCAAAAAGCTGGATGGCATTATGAAACAACAAACCCGAAAGATTTTATTTCAAGTAAATCGTCATTTGATCTCTAATCAATGATTCATAATTTAAAATCATTTGTAAATATAAAATTAACAAAGTTTTCCAATTTTGTAATCAAAGCTTGCTTAGCAAATCAAGATGTCGTTGAGAACCACTTTTGTCAGATCAGGGCTTGTAATGGCAAGAATAATAACCCATCATATAGGCTGCAAGAATCAACACAGAATTCTATCGATATTGGACAGCAAATTGTTTGTTCAAAGGCAAATGCTGGCATTTTGAAACAATAACTGAACTGTACATGTTTCCTATAATTTGAAAGAACATTATGAATGTAAACTTGTATAACTTGTAAACTTGTATAATATATTTTATACTTGTATATATATATATATATACACCTTGGATAAAGCAGTGTGTTGGTGAGACCAAACGATGCGGCTCCCAGCAGAAGGA
>JAOBYH010162980.1:0-10611 GCA_025403525.1 Umimayanthus kanabou
AACAGTGCCCCCCCAATCTCAAAATTGCTCCGCGGTCCCTGACAACGCTTCGGACTCTTCGAACTCTCTTTGCGGCTTTCTTGCTCTAAATGGCTTCAAAATGCACACAACACACAAGTACACGGAGAACTGAAGGTAGGTAAACTTTATTTCCACTTAAATAGCAGTATTCTAGGATTTTTGAGAAATAGGTAAATTCCCAATACCAAATCTTATATTTAAATGGCCTCCATTTTGCAAGTTTTGCATTATAAGCTTGGGCTGCCTGTGATCTACACTGTAGAAAAATTTTTGGTATTGCAAAAAAGGTTGCCGAAACCAGGGCAAACTACATCATGAAAAACTGCTAAATGTCATGGAAAAAGTCAAAGTCATGGAATTTAGAAAACTAATAGAGTATGAACGACCTGTATGATGTTCACAAATAAAGTATTTTGTTCGGACAAATTAATTAATAAATTATAAATACAGATACTGTAACTACATCTACATGTGTAACAGACATTTACATCTGCATCTAACGTCTCTAATATGGGAGAGGGGAGAAAAGATACTTGGAATCATATTGATTTCAAACCCCTCTCCCTAGGGCCAGACTAAGATGTGAGGTTGCTGTTGTGTATGGTATGCCGCCAGATATATATGAGAATAATTGGAAGAACAAGCACACTCTACTCGCTCTTTCTCTCCAGTGATACACTTACGGCATGAGGCTTTCCAACTATGGTATGATTACATCATGCACTACATGATCGACATATCTCCCCTTTTTGGAGATGAACTCTATCACACTGATTCAAGAAAAAAAGAACATTTCAAATGTCAAAACAAGATAACCTAGCAAAACTGTTTCTGACTGGCACTACTGACTTAAAGTGTATACATGTATATCACTTGTGGGGTTTTTTCATATTTAGAATCTACTTAACGTTCTGATCTACAAAGCAAAAAAAAAATTTTGGAATTGGATTTTTCTTCGTGGCGCAATTAACGTTCAAACAGGCGAAATTTGACTTCCAGTTTCAAAATGACCGCGCAAAAGGAGGAATGGGTCCAATGCTGGCTGTGACGTCATTTACAGAAGGCACTTCAGTCCCTAGAGAAACATCTTGTTTCGCTTTTTCCTGATATTTTGTGTTGTAAAGAACTACTGTAATTAAAAGATGCACGAAAGAGATTCAAACTGCAGTTACATGTATAGCGAGATCTATGGTGGATGTTAAGTATGCACGAGAAAGAAGACGAAGAGTTTGAAGAAGATGACGAAGAAGAGACGCCGCGAGGAAGCCTTCCGGGAGAAGACCAAGATGAAGAAGTCAGTGCTCGATTTTGACGGTCATCTCAGATGACTGGAGTCTGTGAGGGACGACAAAGAGAAAACAGTTTATTCATCCGTTGGATAACTAAAACAATTCATTTGGCATGAATGTTTAACAGGAGAAATAGTTTCATAATTTGTCATAAGACACAATGACACAATAATATATTAACTGAGTATCAGTCCAGCACGCTTAAAATAATATTTTAATTGCGAGACAATTTCTTTATTAATCCCAGAGTTTTAATGCAAACGCGTGAAAAACAGATGCAAAGATTTCTGTCTGGATTCACCAGTTTGTTATGAGAAAACATAATATTTAAAACTTTATCGTAGACATCATTTCTCCATTTGCTTGCTAAATTTTCAGAACTTTTGATATAGCAAAATCACAAGTCGATCGTGTCCCAACAAACATGTGAATGACTTTTTTTATATTGAATGTGAAAACCTTTGCGTCCAAATCACGCAGACACCTATTACAATTTCTCGAATCTTCACAGCTAAAAAGTTCGTGCTATACGGAAAATTGAATTGGTCTGACCTAGTAGTAGTATTCTCGCTGAGAATATTTTTACATCGGTCCACTTGTACAATCTTTGCTGTCCGTTTTTTGTATGAAATCATCTTACTTGAACTAGCCAAAATGTTGAACTGCTTGGCTAATGTAGAAAAACCACACTAATGATGAAAAACTAATGATGAAAAATCAGCAATGTGGAAAGGAGTATATGAAAACAAACAAGTGGCCCCCTCGTTCATTTCAGGGGCTGATTATATGTACATGAGCCCGGTTGACCCGGCTTGCCGGGATGAGTTTCACAATGAGTTGGCCCGAGCTGGCCCGGTTGATTTTTTATGTGCTTAACAGGCATACCGGGATCTTGGCAAACCGGGCCAGCCCGGATAAGCGGGCTGGCCTGGGCTCATGTAATCGACCTCTCAGTGTTGATTCAATGGACGCATGACTGCACAGGCAATACGGTGACAAGTTCTGTGGGATAACGTCTTCTCGATTGGTCAAAGTTTTTGTGCGGTTTCTTTAAAAATTATGCAAAAGCAGATAGATTTGTACACATTCATGACAAGCGCAAAGGTCAATGAGTGAAACAGGAGAGACAGCATCATGTTGAAATTCTGACAAGATAAATGTTGACCAAGTGATTTAAATTTTTTTATTTTCGAGAAGTATAAGAGCATTATTTTTAAACATTTTGTAATAAACAACTTCTTTGGCCACGCTTCAGAGTTTTCAGGCGAGTGCAAAGGCGATCACACGCCTCAGCATAGAGGCCTATCAGAGCGAGCTTGCAATAAGTGAAATAAAAGAAATTAGTATGTCTTCTATAGCAAATTAAATACTAGAAAAGATTAATTGCGGTTGTTTGACTCATTTTGCATAGGAAGACTATCACCTTTGCGGATCAAAATTGTAAAAGTAAAAAGACCTCAACTTGTGTCGGGCAACCAGACTTGGTTGCCCCATGTACAACCAGAAACTTTCCATAAAAGTGCAAGGTTCTTATGCGGATGAGCTGCTAGCTGACGATGCACGGCTAGCAGAGTACAATGCTGATTTTGACGCTGCCAGGAAAAAAATCGAACAACATCGAAAATCGGCGAAGACATCGAGTCTTTGAGCAGTTGGTGATTTTTAGAGAACCAAATTTATATGTCGATCAGGCATTTGTGTTCACTATTTGCAAATTTTGTTACTGCATGACTTTCAACACATAAGATTCAGAATGATTTTTGCAAGTTTGTTATTAAAGTTATATTCTTTGAATTTGCATATGTAGGTGTAAGCGTGGCCACTGTCATATTGCCATTTTGTCAAAGTTCAGCGAATGTTATTGCTGTGCGGATCAGAGGTCAATAATTTGAATCGCCCAGTAGCACCATCGTTCTTCAAGATGCCGCGATTCTGCCAGAACACATCGCTTTGCATCTGGTTTTTGCAATTGTATGTCTCAACAAATGGTCGCTACGATCTGGAGAATCAAAGTAAAAACCACAGAGTTTTAGTACCTTGTCACTTCTTCCTTGTGCTCTTCACAAAATCCAACCATAGCTTTTGTCTCCTTATAAACCACACATACGGGATCGATATATGCCGGCTCTTTCTTCCTTTACGTTGGAACAATAACCTACTACACAAGCTTCAGACTATCTGCACTACTTCACACATAAAAGAACCAAAACACATTGAAAACATGCAGCGCACAGTGCAGAAACCAACAAACAACCAAGCTAGCTCAAAATATGCCTTCTGTAAATGACGTCGCAGCCCTAGCTGCGGAGCCTTGGACCCATTCTCCCTTTTGCGCGGTCATTTTGAAACCGGAAGTAAAATTTTCGCCTGTTTGAACGCTAATTGCGCCACGAAGAAAAATCCAAATTAAAAATAAAATTTTGCAATGTTGATCAGAACATTAAGTAGATTCTAATTATGTAAAAAACCCACAAGTGATATATACACTTTAAGAATAAGACAAAAAACTACTTATCAGTTTCCTTTGCAAAGTGTCAAATGGTGTCCAGCTCAGTATTTCAGAGTTCAAAAGTTTACAGTTCAGATGTTCACCAGTGTCCTGTTGAACTTACTTAGACGTAACAAAGTCTGAAAAACGGACAGGTGGTTTGGTCTGTAGTTGCGATCGCCTCACTGGAAAAGGTTCAGGTTGTTAATTGAACTTGCACAAGTCTGGTTTGTCTTGGAGGGTCTCTGGCCTGTTCCTGAGGTTCTTGGTTCTGCTGGTTGTTTGACAATTCAGGTAACTCATCTTCTTCCTCTTCATCATCCTGGAAGGTCATTAGGTTTCTTTGGATAACTTTAAAATGAGATGAGTTGTGGGTAATGGTCTTTGAGCCATTAGTTGCAGTTACCATACTCCCTTTCTTCTCTTGCGGACCATCAGCAGACTGGGATTGGATTGAAGGGTGTGCTTAGCTTGTTGCGCTCTGGTTGTCTCATTAAAGCAACTTCTCCAGGTCAGATGGTGCTGTCTCAAGTACGAGCTTCCTTATCAGCATAGGCTTTCATCTTCAGCTTTTGGTCCGTGTCTCTCTGGACAATGGTCTCATGGTTTGTAGAACTTGTTGATCGGTGCTGAATCTCTGGCAGGTTGATTTTCAGTTGCCTGTTGTTTAGGGCTTCGCCGGGCGATATCCTAGCTGTTGAGTGTGGCGTGGCTCCCTATTGTCGAAGGAAAGTATACATTTCTTGCTTCCAATTTTTTCATTCAATGTGTGCTGCTCTGATGCATTTCTCACTGTATGAGACGTTCGGTTTCACCATTGGCTCTAGGCCAGTATGGCGTGATTCGTCTGTGTTCAAATCCAGAGTGTACTGATTGCAAATTTCTGGAATTCATGGTTGTTAAATGGGGGTCCATTGTCACTCTTCAGGACTTCTGGGATTCCTTGTCTAGCAAAATAATATGGCATCAAGTTTAGGAATAACAGCTCTGGCAGATGTTGAAGTGACTATTTCTACTTCTGGGAAGCAGCTGCATACATCGATTACCACAACTAGATAAACTCCAGACAGAAATGGTCCTGCAAAGTCCATGGAGATTTCTTTCCAAGGTGCGTTTGGTAGAGATGTCATTCTCAGTGGCTCACGTGCTGGCAGTTTGCCTTGAGTTGAAGCCTGGCAAGGAAGGCAATTTTGGACTTTGTCTTCGACCATCTTTTCTGTTCCTGGGAACCATATTTTTTCTCGGATAAGGCTCTTTGTTTTAACAACTCCTTGGCGTCCAACATGTGCTAGGTCAACTGCTGTGTTTCTGAGGAATTTTAGCAGTACAATTCTATTTCCCCTTAGAATGACTCCATTGCAGACTGACAGCTCCTCTTTCACCTTGTGGAAGTTCTGGGTTAGGGAGTCTGACCATGTGACTGAGTCTGCAGGGTTTTTCTCGTTTCTACCCTGTCGGTAGATTAGCTCGGAGTTGTATGGCATGAGGCGTAATCTCCATCTGTTGATGCGTGCTGATGTTGGTTTGTGCCCTTGGAATATACCAATTAGTGGTTGTGGTCGGTTACAATTGAGAATTTGCCTCCATATACGTAGAGATGGAAACGTTCTGCTCCCCAAACAGTGGCAAGCATTTCTCTTTCTGTTTGGAAATATCTGCTCTTAACGTCACTCAATGCACAACTGGTGTAGCTTATGACCTTGCCATCTTGCATGAGCAGTCCACCAAGCCATACAGGACTAACATCAACGCTGATTTCTGTCCTTTGTTGGGTCAAAGTAGGACATTAACCAGGTCACAAATCAGAGCTTCTTTCAAGTTGTCTAGGGCTTTTTGCTCTTCGTCTTCCCATTTCTATGCTGTATCCTGCTTTGTCAATGAGCGTAGTGGTGCTGTGGTGTCGCATACCCTTGTATGAAATGGGACACATATTGCGCCATGCCGAGTAAGGACTTCACATCACTTGCATTCTGTGGCAGTATGGCGTTCTTGATCGCATCTACTTTTTTAAGATCAGGCTTTATCCCGTCTGCCCTAAAAATGATGGCCATAGAACATTACTTTTGACTTTGAGAAAAACACATTTCTCTTTGCTAAGGCGCACATTATTGTCCTTTAGCCTTTCAAATACACCATGGAGATTCTTGTCATGGGTCTCTTGATCGTGACCATAAGCAATGATGTCATTCGAAATGTTCTTACAGCCAGGGAGGCCTCTAAGTAGCTCTTTAATTGTATTTTGAAAAATATCGGAAGCTGCATTAACACCGAACATTAGGTGTTTGTAGCGCCTAAGTCCCACATGGGTACTGAATGTGGTAGTATAGTGAGATTCTTGGGTAAGCCCGAGTTGGTGATATCCCGACTACAGGTCTAAATTGCTGAAGGTCATAGCACCGTTCAGGTCAGCTACCAGACCATCGATCATTGGCATTAGATGCTCTTTTCTTTTAATAGCTTTGTTGGCTTCTCTCATGTCAATGCAGACCCTCACTTCACCAGACTTTTTGGGTACGACCACAATTGGTTTGACCCAGGGCATTGGGCCTTCTACATGTACTTCTTCAATTATGTCGAACATCTGTAATCTCGCAAGCTCCTTTTCTACATTGGCTCTCACATGGAATGGAGTTCTGCGGTGTGGTTGTTGTTTTGGCTGGACATCGGGGTCAATGTGTAGCTTGACAGTTTTCCCTTTCAGCTTTCCGATTCCTCCAAACAGGTACTGAAAGTTGTGTTGCAGGTGACTGGGGCAGTTGTTGTCAGGTGTGTCAGCAGTGGCATTAACGGAGATAGTAATGAAACCTAGCTCTTGTGCCGTGTTATAGCTCATGAGGTTTCCTGTGTTCCCTTTGACATCATGCAGACTCATGGTTGTCCTGGGGGACTGGGCAGTAATGTCAGTGAGAAACGTGCCAAGAAGTGGCAATGGCTTGTTTGATCCATACAGTAAAATTCGGTGTTTGCTCGGCTTTAATCTCTTGTGAAAGTGTTCACTGATAGCTTTGAAGGTTGCTTTGTCAAGCAGGTTGACAGATATGCGCCGGAGTCGATCATCATTTGGAATGTGTGACCTTCGATATTCACCGTGCAGGTAGGTGGTTTGGGGCGGTTCTTGTTTGTTACTGTAAACACATTGAATTCTTCGCCGTCACTATAAATTGATATTTGCTTCACGGATCCTTGAGGTTTGGGGCGACAAACGCGGCTATAATGCTTGGCCTTTTCGCAGGAACTACAAAATGTTCCTTTGGCTGGACAGTCCTTTTAATGAGGAAACTGTCCACCACAGTTTCAACAGATATTGTTTTGGTTTTGGTGAGTTTCATCATGGCGCCAACGGCTTTGAGACTGAGATCAGTCATGGCATGTTTGTTGGCGAAAAATTGGTCATTCTTGCCTGGGTTTGGAGATATCGGTGGCTGTTTTCCCCCCGTCTACTGCATTAATGAATACTTCTTTCTTCTCCACCTGGCGGGCTTGTTGTTCACTCAGTTCCAGAGCTTGTCTGGTTTTCAACAGGTTTGTCAAATCGTAGTTTTCTCGCAAGGTGCATCGGCGAAGCGAATTCGATGTGTAGGTGATTATAATAAGCTCGGTAACTTCTTTGTCAACAGATGTGAAGCCACATGTTTTAGCGAGTTGCCGTAAGCGGGTGTGATAAGCATCTAGGGATTCGCCTTCTCGTTGTTTAGCCTGACGGAAAATGAAGACTTTGAATGCGACATTTGTTTGGGGCGAAAAGTAGTCGGTCAGCTTTTCTGTAGCTTTCTTGTAATCTGTGACGTCTCCGGTGTCGGGTAGTGTGTCGAAAATTTCATCTACATCATTTCCCGTGTAGTGCAGCAATAGGGACCACGTGTTTTCGGGTCGGGTCAGTGATGTTAAGGCATATAAGAAGCCTTTCAAAACGAGCTAGCCATTTTTCCCACCTCGGACCAGCATTGCTGTCGAGATGAACATTGAAATTTGGAAATTGTGGGAGTACTGACATTGAAACTGCGGTTGGGTTTTCGCCTGATGCCATATCAGGTAATATCCTCGTCACTAGATGTTGTATATTCATAGGCCGCCAGATATATATGAGAATAATTGAAAGAACAGGCACACTCTACTCGCTCGCATCGAACATTTCTTTTAATCTCTCCAGTGGTACATTTAGCATGAGGTTTTCCAAATATAGTATGATTGCGTCACTACATGACAGCTGCGAGCCATGCTAGCCCTGTAAAAAATATGAAGAAGTTACTGTTGAACTTAATTTAGCTGGAAAACACCTCTGTGTCTAATAGTTTCAAACCACCAAAACAATACCCAAGGAAGACTTGCTTTGTTGGATCCCATGTACATGTACCAGTGTGCAAAAAACTTGCGCCATGTGCCAATACAAAATTAGTTATGAGCGAAACATTGTACACTGTTTGACCAACCTTCCACACTACCAAGCTTTTGTTTGTTGTAGTATTCACTTGTGTTGAGGTGTCTTTTACCAGTGCAGTATCTTCAACATCAAACTGAATGTTGCGAGTTTTCAAATCAATGCTCATGTTGATGTTTACATTTTGAGTTAGCTGATATCATTCAACAGGTATTATTAACACCAAGTGAATTGATAAATGATAGTCAATTGATACTACGTACTATATCCTGTACTTAATTATACGCATGTATTTTTTCCTGTGTGTGAACATTTACCGTAGTTGGCATCGTGCCTATCGAGTCTCAAGCTGTGGCTCACACGGCTCACACTGTTGATTTTCTTGTGGTTTTGGCGTGGCTCGTACTATGGCTCGTACCGTGGCTGGTACCATGGTTCATCCTATATTGTATGGCTCACGGTTTAATAAAACTCCTCCCATATTTAAATGTTGTATGACACCCTTTCAGGTTTTTAAACATTACATTTACTTAAGTTACCAAGTGTAAGTGGAACATTTATATATTTTCAGCTCACATCATTGTAAAAGTATTAATTCCAAAATCTAACAATGAAATTATCTTTAATGAACAGTGTACAGATGTAATAGCAAGTATTTTTCATGTAATTATAACACGGTGCAAATACCTTGTACATCGATGTAGTACCAGGTTGCATTTAAAATAAAAGTGAAGTTGTCACATGAATTTACTAAAAAAACTGTTTTGATGTAGACTGAACATAGATGATTTAGTGTTTTGATCAAGAAAAAATAAATTGAATTATGGTCATCAGTTTTCCAGTTATGTTAATTGTATTGTGCTTTTGTGCTTTTTCCACAGAAATTTCAAACTGTGAGTCAGACATCAATTTCTTTGCAAAGTTTTATGACCCATCTACACGACAATGGCTGTTGAAAGATTTCCAGGCTTGGTTCAACAGCCCACCTGACCCAGAATCCCGTGCGTATGTGCTCCTGGGGGATGCTGGGATAGGAAAGAGTGTGATGGCTGCTGTCCTTGCCCAAAGAATGCAGGCTCAAAATCGCTTGGGAGCTACCTTTTTCTGTAGACACAATGACAGTACCAGACGAAACCCTAGGTATTTACTAAGTAGTATAGCTTATCAGATCTGTACTAGGAATGCTCAGTATTGTGAAATTATAGGTGGCTGTGATGGAATACAGAAGTTAGTATTAAACCATGAGTTTGGTGTCCATGAGTTATTTACAAAGCTTTTAGAAGAGCCGCTAAACCAGTGTAAATCTTCAGCACAGAGACAACTGATAGTTGTTGATGCATTAGATGAGAGCCAGTACGAAGGACACTCGGATCTGCTTGATTTAATTGTTCAGAAATTCCCCAAACTCCCCCCATGGGTTGTCTTTTTTATCACCAGCCGCCCAGAAGAGCAGATCCAATTCAGGTTTGAACTTTTCAAACCATGTGTAAGAATTTGTTCTGGTGACGGCCAAAGGAGTGAGTATTTCAAGAAACATTGTGCTGATTTGGAAACCTTTATCAGAAAGAAACTTAACACCATCTTTCCTGGTCAAACTTGCTCCGTGGAAGAGCAAGGGAAAGTGCTTTCAATGAAGTGTGAAGGGCTTTTTCTTTATGCATATCACATCATGGAACACGTGCAATCGCTGCCATCTTTGGAGCCTGTTTCTATGGCAAATTTATATCCGCATGGAATCAGAGAATTTTACCATGAGAATTTCAAAAGAATGTGGAATATTCTGGGAGAGACGTGTTTCAAGGAGCTGATTGGGTGTGGAGTGGTCTCCCCTGGCCCACTTCCAACGTCCTTTATTTCTGTTGTCCTCTCAAAACTTGGTTCCCAGCTGACAAAACAAAAGGTTCTAGACACCATCTCCGTCTTCTTCCCAATTAGCAGCGGTGAAGACACTTTCTCCTTTCTGCATAGCCTGGTCCCCAATTGGCTGACAAACGAGAAAGAAGCACGCGAATATTTCATTGACAGGAAAGCAGCTTCGAATGCCTTAAGGGGTTTTATGAGGAAAGGTCTTCATGACATTGTGCGCGATTCAACATTCTCGTCACAAGAAAAGGGTATAAAGAGTTACATACTTCGTTATGGTGTTAAGTTTCTCTGTGAAGGTGACACTGAAGATGTAGCAAGTTCCTTATATAGCTGCCTAACCAACCTTGCATTTGCAGTAGCTAAAATGAGTGTTAGCCGTGGTATGGTCTACTCGCTAATTGACGACTACCAGAGCTGTGCAGATACAATAAAATCAAGATTGACAGCTGCTCAGATCCAAACCCTCAACTTGTTCGGAAAGATTCTCCTTGGCAATGCTTTGCTTCTCTCAAAGTTTCCGAACTTACTTTATCAGTTGATTCCAGAAGCAAGGACAGAAGTTAAACAAA
>JAOBYH010163091.1:0-10610 GCA_025403525.1 Umimayanthus kanabou
AAAAGTTACAGTGGAGTGAAATCGAGCCCCCACAATAATTCAGAATGCATTTCATGCATTCCGAATTAAAAATGGGGCTTCGCAGTTTTGAAGACACTGAACAAGCGAGAAAGACTACAGTGAGCGACTCATTCCTGAAGGCAGAACGAACACAGAAAGCAATGTGGGGCTTGGGTCGGCCAATATGGTGGACCGACGTGGTGAGAAAAGCTAAAACAAATGTAACGGGATTCCAGATCTGAGTCATAAAATCTGGGATCACTAAACAACCAACATGCAATGAAAAGTTCCGGGGAATAATTTGATGCTGAAATCTTTCGACTTGCTCCATCAGTGGGAGATCTATATGGGTAAATCAAAACAAAGCGAACGATCAAGCTCAGTACAAGCTCATGTTCAAGCCCTTTGGAAACGAAGAAAGTAAAAATGATGGAAGTGGACCAAGCATCGGAAATGACTATAGAAGACGTAGTGCGGGCTATTAAAATGGATGAATGGAGAAATGAGCAAGAATTTTAGTAAACTGAATGAAGAAATATATTCATCTTTAGGCACGAAGTGAAAATCAAAGTGCAAGAGCTGAATAACACAATTAAAAAATTAGAGAAAAGTTTGGAAAATGCGTTGGCAGAGATAGATGATCTGAAGGAAGAGGCAAAGATCAAGAAAGAATTAAAGATCGCGCAACAGAAAGAAATAGACGCCCTGAAAGATGATTCAAACATCATTCAAATCAAAAATTACACGCGAAGAGAAAACCTAAAAATTATGAATATTCCAGAATCAGAAGGGCATTATTTTGAGGCAAAGGATGTCGTTTACAACATCCTACAAAACGAATTGGGTATTAATACTACAGATACACGCCTCCGTGTGGTACACAGAATTGGAAAACCCAAACGAAACAGGTTCGAGTCTTTGTTAAGGAAGAATAAGATAAAACATGAAACAAGTGCAGACCATTCTCCTCATCAAAATGGCACTGCAGAGCGCAACTGGCGAATAATTTTTGAGAAGGGAAGATGTTTACTCCTTCAGGCCAAACTTAGCAAAGAGTTTTGACACAATAGATGTTTTGACAATCACTTAAGCCAAACTCCATATTTCATTCTCACTGATAAAAAAAACCCTAATTTGTCAAATATGAGAGTTTTTAGATCAGAATGCTATGTATATAAGCAGAAGAAACAGAAGTTAGACTCCAGATGCACAAAGGGGATTTTCCTTGAGTATGATAAGGGAAGTCCTACTTACCTGGTATATATTCCCGAGATAGACAAGGTCATGAAGTACAGGGTGGTGAAATTTCCCAAGAAAGGGGTAGAACAACAGACCCAAACAGAAAGTCTATCAGATGATGAGCACCAAATAACCTCACAGTGCAATTCTAACCCCAATGAACGTAATGTGTCTGATAGCAACAGACTTAGGAGGGAGCAGATGGGCATACTGAACGTCCTGCGAGAAAAAGGGAAGGGTTTTAAAAAACACTTCCAGCGTTAAAACAACAAATGTGTCACTAAAGTCTTCTTTCCTATGGCACACAATACTAAAAGAAGTTGAGAGATTTGAGAATTGATCTTGGCTAAGAAATGGTTTATAGTGTAAGTTTTATTTTTTTTGAAAAAACACGAGTTTTAATGCATATATTCTGGGATAAATTATAGACAATTATAACAATTTATGACAAGTAAATTCAGTCTTTTATCATTTAAAAAACAGTATTTACAATCATATTTCTTCTAAATATTCAGGTCACAGGCAAAGCTGAAGACATAAACAAAAACATTCAAGGTCTTACCCTGTGTTGTTCAAGGCAAATGCCAGGATGAAAAAGAACTGAAATTCTTAGCTGTGTTACTAAACAATATTCAAATATAGAGTTGAAAGAACATTTTAAATACAGCAATTCAAAGGGACAAGAAATTTTATGTACTGATTATGAAATAACAAAAGTAAGAATACATGCCAAAACGTATGGGCCAGGAGCTCAGTGCCCAAAGATTTATCGCACATCAAGGCACAAATTAGAACCTGAAACAGTAGCCTTTGCTTTAGATTTTGTACAACACCCACACTTTGTAGAGTACTCCTCCTACAAATCTGCAACTTGTGAGGGCAAATAATTGAACTATTGGGGGTGGAGATCAGCCTGTTTTATGGCTCAAGCAAAATAAGACTGCCTTGTATAACAGACACAAGCAGGAATGTGAGCAATCTGGTGTCAAACCAATCAGTTTTCGATGTTTTACAATGGTATTTCAGCAGGGAATTCTAGAATGGCAGAAAAGGCAGGGCTCTGTATTATTTGTACGGAATTGGGGGCTCAAGAATTCATAGCTCTCAATGACCTGTTGCTACAAATCGGCAGGCATCTTAAAGAAAATGCCATGCTAGATACAACTGAAGAACTTAGAAGAATGACCAAGTCTCTGAAAGGGTATCTACTGTCAGAATTCCAAGCCAACTTAAAAACACATAGTGACTGTGCTACCTACTGTGCTGGACTTTGGTTGTCGGATCATCCATCATGTGGCAGTGCTTCTGAACATCAGTTAAATTGTAGTAGCTGCCTTGAAAAACTTCAGCTCTTTAGAGACACTGAAGAAAAGATTGACACTCTTGAAAACAGTGAAATGAAAAAGAAGCTTGGCAAAATAGAAAAGATGAATAATTCTATTGGACAAATTGTGCGTGGAAAATACCAATAAAAACAATTCTTAAATGATATCGACAGTCTGAAACCTAGAAATGCAGTCATGGTTACTGACTACATGATGATTCTGTTATTCCAGAAGTTAATTTTGAACCACAGAAAGATTGGTTCGCAAAGACGGATGTTTCAGTTCATGGTTCAATGTTTCTGTATAGAAAAGAGGAAGAAGATGGAGAAATTCTAACAGATATCCATGATGATACAGCGAGAGTGATGATAAACAAAACTGGTTTTTTTCTGTTAGCTGTTTCATCCAGAGGTAGACAATGCTATTCTATGGACTGACAATGGTGCACACTACAAGAACATATCACTGGTTTCATGGTTTCCAAACCTCTTGAAAGTCACTGTTCTAAAAGTATCCCATTTTAGAAATTCTGAACCTCAGAAAGGCAAAACAAAGTTGGATGGCCATCATACAATGTATATTGTGTACAACAGCAGAGGGGTTCTAGCAAATAATGGTGGGCAGATTGTGAAAAAATATCTAGTCAAGCCAGGATGTTGACATCAATAAATCCGCACATCAACTCAGCGCATCAAAGATCAAGAGATTGTGAGGAAAAGGAAGAGAAGAAGAGCTGGTGGAGAAATTAGTTTCCCAACAGAACCCACCCCAGCCAAGCTAAAACGGATGCTTTCAGAAAAGCTCAGCAGTGTGGAATACACTATTGGAGAAATGATTGTACCCAAAATTGTTTGCCTTGAATGTCTAAAATTAAAAAACATATATATACAAGCTGAAAATAATTAGATGAGTAAAAAAAAGTACAAACAAAGTCAGTAAGAATATATGCTGTGATGTTCATACAGTAGTATGAATATTATTTGTTATTTTGAGAAAAAAAACCCAGGTGTATTGAAGCCATGCATATGCAAGTAAGTGTGCTCTCACAATTAATACTCCAACAGTTTCTGAGCAATTCTCAAGTAATAAAGTATATTTTTTATTTGAAGAAAAAATAGAAGTGAGATAATTTTCTGATATTTCTATAAGGAGTTGAATGATTGTGCACTTACTTATTTGACAACCAGTATGCTAAAAGCACAACAAAAAGTATTGTGGTTTCATTAACATGTCATGAATTAATATTAATTGCTGTCATCTTGTCTATTTTTTCCATAATGCAAACTGCATACCGAAATTATCCAAAGCCCTTGGCCTTAAATTGAGTGTTTACGCATAAAACGTTTAGAGCAAAATAATATATGAGAGGCTTATTGACAGAGTTTCACAGACAAGCGTGAAGAAAGTATACATGCTCATCAAAAAGTTTTAAGTTGGGTAACTGCAACAACACATTTTTGTTTGGTCGATTATGATAAATTACTAGTTGTTTTGCATTTAGTAGTAGTAATATTTAATACTTATAAAGCACGATTTTGTTATTTTCCTAGTATGAGAAACTTGTTCTCACCAAGGACTTTCAAATAAGGAGAATTCGTTGCTGTGGGAAGAAAGACAACTTTAGCAGACATAAGGAAGAAAACACTAGAACAACACAGTCGGTACATGAAAATCAATCCTGACAAGTCACTACGAAATCATGTCAGATGTTAAAGTCGACAAAACACTTCAGCACCTGGGCGAACTGGAAAAGGTTCAACACCAAAGTATTGAAGGGCGGAAGATATTGTTAAAAAAGATTCAAAGGACAAGACACCTTCTGGGGTGGAATGATACTTCCACAGTAGCAAATCATGGCTATATATTTGTCTTGGTATCCTGCCCCTATGATCCTGCAGTTTACTTGACAGATGAAGAGTATCAGGCAAAGACCAGCAAGACGGCAAATATCCAGAGGATCATTGAAGAACCCCAGTTGTACATTGTAGCAATTGACTGCTTACAAGAGTTTAAAAGCCATTTAAAAACCCCTTTTTTTAAACAAGCTTTTAGTTTTTAGGTCATTCTCATCTATTTTTAGGTTTATAGTTTTATAGCGAGGTTTTAAAGTAGTCTCTAGATTTCTATTATATAGTAGTACTAGTGATTTCTTAATGTAATGCGCAATTGATCATTTTATGTATTTGCGAAATATAAGTAGACAATTTTTTAGCAAGATGTGGCAGCGGTGATGTTGAACAACTGGCATATTCTGAAACCAGGCTGCAATGCATTTCAGAACTGAAGCAGAACGTGGCTACTTCAGAGCAAATTGAAATTGTTGACACGAGGTTATCCAGTGCAGACAGTCCAGCAAAGGCATTTGGCTGTGGTCATCAGAAGGGTGGGCACTACTTCTGCTCTGCTTGTGGCGTACATGGTCATCCAGACATGGCATACGAGCTGGTCCACGTCCTGAATTGTTACTACTGACCCTTCAGGATAGCTCCCTGTCATCTGAATTCTCAAATCTGAAGCAGTGCTGGTCCAAGTGCCTTGAAAACAGTGTTACCATCCCTATCCATGTCATCCGTACTTGACCTTGAAAATTGCACAACCAACAAGATTTTCACACCTTACCTTGGAGACTGAGTTGACGAGCAGGAAACCATCCCTGAACCAGAGGTGCAAAAGCCACCCTCAGTGCCAATGCATATTGATATTGTTGACGACAAAGAGAATGAAGAAACTGTAATTGACATGAACCCAACAGAAGTTGAAGACTGCATGAGCTTGATGTACATGGAATTGTGTCACACGAAATGTGTAAAAATTCACCAAACAAAGACCAAACCAATGTGCAACCAACCAGTGAGCCCACACAATTTACAAGACTAACTGAAGAACAAGATGTGCCTACAACTCAGCAAATTCCTGATTACGAGCCCAGTGAATCCTATGTTTTTCAGTCAAAGCTGGGAAAGGCTCTATAATTTGTTCTGGGCAAACTAAATTAGTCCAGTTCGACAAATTACACACAGATCTAAAAACAAAGCAGCACCAGATAAGAAGCTTGATGCAAAATCTCAGAAGCTCAATTTTGAGAGGCTTGCTCCCATCCAAGTAAAAGTTCTTGCCGCTAAAACTAAAACTGACAGAGAGCTCATTGAATGGGCCAAAGAATTTACCATCAACAACTTCACAACACCAAGTTTCAATGACACTAAAGCAAATCCTATAGCTGCAGCTTTATATAACAAAATGAAGTTTGTGAAAGCTCTTCTCAAAGAATGGAAGATTGGATTTTAGTTAGATTTCAAACTCTCTTGGCATCCATTACGAATTGAGTTCACATCAAACCAAGACAGTCCAATTGTCTTAAGCAAGTTGTCAGGTGCTACTCCAGGGTTCAAAATAGCCGCCGGCTGCCGGCCATAGCCGGCAGATTTAGGACCCTGTCGACGATTTTTGTTTCCACATTATAACTTAAGATAAGGCATTGGGGAAATTGTTTTCACTAAGTCAATTGTGCTTGAATATCCAAACTATTTTGCTTCTGAGTGGCACTTTGTTTTCATTTATTGGCAAGCTGAGGTCGAGTCTGGTTTACTCAACACAAGCCCATTTTAAGAACAAACACGCCGTGAATCGTACGTTCTGATTGGCTGAAAGACACCCGTGTAATAATATTTTACATACAATTTATTGCTTGAAAAACGGCCGGCAAAAATTTTGGGCTACATAAAACAGCCTACAAAATTCGGCATATTATCTGAACGTTATTTTGAACCCTGTACTCAGCAAATAATTTGTTCAAAATCCAATTATGTTCCTACAACATTGTAGACAACAACTTCAGAGGGTGCCATACTGACTGCAATAATCTTTCATACAATATTTCTTCCATAGGTTAGGGCCTCATATGCAACATACGTTTCAATATAACCTTACCCATGTTATTATTTTATACATTACTGCACAAAGCTTTCAAATATATGGTAGTGTAAATAGAACTGCAGCAGCAAAACTGCATATGTATAGAAAGAACGTCAACAATTTAGGAGATTCAAAACTCAGTTTACTTATTGTATTACCCATATATTTGTATTTGTAAATACTCAAACAAAACAACTGAAGTGATGTAATATGTAAAATATTTTATGACAAGACAGCATGCAAAACTTCACTTGCATACGAATCGACAGTTGAAGATACTGTATATATTTTAGTCTGTAAGTTACTTTAAACAGAGCCTCATTCAAACCAGCTTTGCTGAACTGGGCATCTCTGTCTAAATATTGTCATAAATAAATAAATATATAAATATCAAAATATGTATAAAGAACTGTATATAGAATAGCAGCATCAAAAGAAAAATTCAAAAACCAAAACTTATAAAGCGTTTACCATTCAAAGGCACGGTTTTTAAGGTGTTCACTATAAAGACGATTATAGCTTTCAAGTAAAATAGGAAAACTCTGCAATATAAATTATTAAAATTATAATTATTATAATGATAAAATTATTCAGCATAACTATAAGAAATAAGTGAAAAGGGTCTCGCAGCTTTGCCAGAAAAAGCAAACCAACTGTTTCCATATAATTTCTATTTTAACTATTTAATTCCAACAAATTTTGAATAACTGCATTAAAGCGAAACTATGGTCAAAATGAACTTAGTCTTAAAATATAGTCTGATGCCTAATAAACTAAAAAATATCACTTATTTGCACTCGCCTGTTACTGTAGCCGCACACGAAAGCTCGAAATCAGCAAAATTGGCTAACTTCCACGCTACTTTCCGCCATCTTGTTTCTGCACGTTAAAACGAGGCTACTGACGTTACAAGGGGAACAACGCAAGGCGCGAGAATCAAAACAAGAAAAATGGTGCAACCTGTATTCTACCAGAGCTCCGAACAAACTGTTAGCCAATGGTTTCCTGTATTGCAGTTCTTTACGGCAATTCGCGAAAGGGAAAAGATCTCAGCATCCACAAAATTCCAAAATGCCAAGCCATTGCTAAAGTTTGTAAATTTAAGCTAAACTGAGTCAAACTCCCGAAGGATGGAAACTGTTGGGTGTGCTCTGACCACTCCTTCACCACGGAAAGTTTCGATGGAAACTTGCAGGTACCAGCTTGTAAAAAAATATTGCGAGTAAGGTGAAAATAAATTGAAGCATGGCCAAGCGCTGCCACCGCAATGTACGATGGGTAGTGAGACCAACATTTGCAGAGCGATCATCTATCACATTGGACGTTCAACGATGGTGGAGTGGCGAAGTTTGCTTCTAGACAAAGGCAACGAAGATGGAGTAGTTGAGGATATAGTCGTCCAAAGAATGAACCTGATAAGTGTGAAAAGCAACAGAAGTACACATGGATCGGCGCTCAAGAGTATGTGCCCTTCGAACAAGAGGAATTGACAATCAAAAATATAAAGGAAGCCTGCCAAAATCACTTTCGGCAGATATTTGACAGCATGGTTCGTACGCTTTTGACTAACTGAAATTTCATGACTTTTTGATTAGAGATCGGCTAATGCTGAATGATAGTAAAACTGAGTTTCTGCTCCTAGGCACAAGGCAGCAGTTACCTTAGGTTGACATTAGTAGTATTACTGTTGGAAACTCTGAAGTGAACACTAAGTCAGATGTCCGGAACCTTGGTTCCTGGTTTGACTCTAAACTAAGTATGTCAACCCAATATCAGCAAGCTTTGCAGTGCAGCTTTCTATCATTTGCACAACATCAGTCGTATTTGTAAGTTCTTAGGTCCAGAGGAAACTAAGACCCTAGTACACGCATTCATCACCTCGCGCATTGATTATTGCAACAGCCTTTTATTTGGTACACCTGCCTCTCAGCTCAGTAAGATCCAGTGCGTCTTAAACGCTGCAGCTAGGCTTGTTTGCCGCACTCCGCACTACTGCCATATCATGCCTTTAATGGGTGAGCTCCATTGGCTGCCGGTAAAACAGAGCATCCGTTTTAAGATTTTACTTATTGCATTCAAAGCCATTCATGGCATAGCGCCTTTCTACATTCAAAACTAGTATCCTTCAAATCCCAAGGAATTGTGCTCGCAACACCTACAATTAAAACCAAAGTAACTCTGGGGGACAGGTCCTTTCAGGTAGCGGCACCTAAGCTTTGGAACACATTACCGCGTGAGCTTCGTGAGATTTCAGACACTAACATTCTTAAGCGCAATTTGAAGACACACCTTTTTAAGATTGCATTTTCCTAGTTACGTTTGAATAATTTTAGCTTTGTTATTGTCACATATTTTTAAAATGAACTGGGTTAAGGGAAGGGGAAAGTACTAATTATTAAATAATACAATTTTTAAAATAGAGCAGTAAATGTATATCAGATAGACAGTTTTGTAATGCGCACATGATCATTTTATGGAAAGTTGTGCAATATAATTTAATAAATCATTGTTATTATTACTTTCCATGACTTTTCCCATTACCTTTCACGATTTTCTATGACCTAGCTAAAAGCACAGTTCAATTTTGCTTTCGTGTTTTTCCAAATACACCAAAGGTATTCTCAATTGATTTGCTGTTTCTTGACAAACTAATCAAGGTGAAGAACGAGGACGGAAATGCAGTTGCGATTGGTATTTTATTACTCAGGCTGCAACTCATATGACAGTCGCAAATAATGGCAACATAAAAAATCTTTGTATAGAATGAGGCTATTTTTTAGGAAACACAATGCCAGTTCAGAATATAATAAAATATCAAATACTGCATTTTCTATTGCTAAATAACACAGTTTTCCAGTACAAAAACCATCGCCGAGGAACTAGGATTAGACGACAGAATTGAGACAACCGCAAGAAAAGAGCCATCACTATGAAAGACCACAAAGCCAACTTTGACGCTAATCCTAATAGCCAACTGATAAACCCAACAAAAACCAAAATCGGCAAAATAAGCAAGCAAATCCTCAACAGGATAAACAAGTGCGTGCTAGAAAAAACAAAGGCAAATTTATGGAGAAACACAAGAGAAGTAATCAAATGGTTCCAGTCCATCAAAAACAAGCCAAAGCATAGATTTATTTCTTTCGACGTTGTAGAATACTACCCATCAATCACAGAAGAGCTTCTCAACAAAGCACTCGACTTCGCATCACAGTTCGACACAATCACCCAAGAAGAACGTGATATCATTACACACACAAAGAGATCATTCTTGTATAGCGAAGGAGTGGCATGGGGAAAAATAGAAACCCAAGATTTATTCGATGTCACGATGGGTAGCTGGAACGGAGCAGAGACGTGCGAGCTAGTTGGCGGCTATATTTTGTCTTTAATAAAAAAGAAACATGGCAACAACATCGGCCTGTACAGAGATGATGGCCTGGGCACGTTCGACACAACTCCCCAGAATGTTGAGAAAATCAAGAAAAGCCTCTGCAAGATCTTCAGAGACCACAGCCTGAAAATTACAGTCGAGGCCAACCTAAAAGTAGCCAACTTTCTCGACGTGACCTTGGACCTCCCAAGAAACACCTTCGCGCCTTACGCAAAGCCAAACAACACCCACCATCTATCATCAAGAACATACCACTTACCATAAACAAGAGACTGTCAGAGCTCTCAAGTAATGAAGAAGCTTTTGACAATGCAAAGCAACCGTACCAAGAAGCGCTGAAAAAAAGCGGGCACCACCACGAGTTAAAGTATCAAAGACAACCGAGTAAAACACCTAGGAGAAAGAACAGCACAAGAAACACAATATGGTATAACCTGCCATTTTCGTGCAACATCCAAACTAATGTCGGCAAATCCTTTATCAAGATAGTGAAACAAAGCTTCCCATCTGGCCACCCGTTACGGAAGATTTTCAATGCCAATACACTGAAGCTAAGTTACAGCTACAAGCCCAATGTGAAAAACATCACTGACGGCCACAACAAAAAGATCAGGGAACAACACACCAAGAAAGAAGAGCAAGAAAAAACACCGAAAACAAGCAATTGCAGGAAACCAAACGAATGCCCACTAAATGGCAATTGTCTCAAGAAATCCGTCATATACCAGGCAACGGTG
>JAOBYH010163313.1:0-17820 GCA_025403525.1 Umimayanthus kanabou
ATCCATCATCATTTTGAAAATCGCAATTTCAATTTTAGCAAAATCGCATTTTCAAAATGAAATTTCAATCGCCGCATTGCATTTTTCCATTGAATTTACTATTTTTTAGAAATGAATCCCCAAAAATATCTCCATCATATCTGCGTCAAATGTTATTAAAAATTCTTATTTAATTTAATTAAAATGAAATCAAAATGAAATCAAAACGAAAATGAATTCATTAAGGCGCAATTTTAATTTTATATAATCCATCATCTTACTATAAATATCCCAGTCAATAACTCAGTCAAAACTATACCAAAACTCCATATCAATTCTTTAAGCCGTTTTTATCAAAATCTTAATTAAGATTGATGTGAAGATTGATGTGAAGATTTTTTGTGAAAATAGATGCTGATTAGCGACGCTTTGCGTCGCGGCGCCAAGGCGCCTATGCTGAGATATTTGTGAAGTATTTTTTAATGATTTTTTCGTTATCATTAGTGTCATTTGTGAATAAATTTAGAAACTGTTTGAAGGATTTACCTTTATTCAATTGATCCAGAAACATGATGCAGTAGTATCCACATCTTACTGAATCAATATTTTGGAGTTGTTGTCTGTTTATATTTATGTGAGTAATGTTAGGAGGGATTCTCTGGAGCCATTCTTCTGGTGGCTCTATACCAAATGAGTCAAAATAATTTAATGTGTCATTCTTCTGCGAACAGCTTACCCAATGTGTACCTCTAGACTTCATATCACCCAAGTTGATAATACATGGGGAATGACTCTCCATCATCGGTTCATCTCTACTAAATACTCCTTTTAGAGGAATATTAAGTTCTTTACACCAGTTAATTAAGTCAAAATTTGATAAAGGGACGTCCTTAAATTTCATTGTCGTTTTTTTCGTTGTCGTTTGCCAAATCCCTTTTTAGCTTTGGGTTGATCTACTTTTACAGCAACAGCACGTCTAGGTAGTGCAATAGCTCTTCTTGCTCTTGTTACTAATCTAGGGTTAACGTATCTAGAGTAATGATCCATATTTCCTACTGAAGGTCCACCACCTGTCATTTTCTTTAATAAGTCTACTACCATAGGAATCCCAATTGTTGCCAATAACGTACCTAAGAATCCACCTGTTTGTTTAGTACCGTTTCCAAACTGCTTTCGTAACGCCATCAACTGCATTGGTTGTAACATTTGTAACATCTTTTCAATTTGAACAACATTATCGATGTATGACTTTTTTACCCCCTTCAAATCACCGCCGAATATTGATTTCAACGCCTGTTCTGCCCCCAGCGAAAGACCAACATTTGCCAATAATTTACCAACACTAGGTAGTAATGATTTTGCAGCAGGCATTGCAAACTTAACAATAGTATCTAATGGCCCTGCACCAACTAAACGTCTATTTTTAAGTATTTGCGTCTTACTAAATTTCAATCGTGCTCCTGTTCCATTTCGTTTAGCTTTACCAAGATGCTTTATTTGATTCTGAGTTAATAGTACTTCATCTTCTCCATTAAGAATATTATTTTTATTAAGTTGAATTGAAACTTCACCTCTTCTAGCAAATCGTCGTAGTTTCTTTATTTGATTTTCGCTGAGGTTTAATTTAAATGTTGTGTAGCTCATTTATTATAACATTTAAATTAAAAATCTTAACTTCATTTTACATAGGGACAACTTCATTTCCAATTTGCTTAAATATCACTTCACCCTGTTTAATTATGCATGCGAAAATTTCAAATTGGACTGCAGCCTGTTTTGTAACTGTAAGATATAATTTCAGTTGTTTAGATTCAGTTGATATATCATCTTCTTGTTGTCTCATATCGAAGAATAAAAATGGAAATAGGTCCCTGTAATTCTGTGGTGTCAATTGAGTACCAGTTTTTGTGTTTTGTTTTGAATAATTAAAATTCAAAGCGTTTAAGTACATTCTAAGGAGATCAGATCTCTGAAATTCCCTATCTGGGTATTTGGCATTAGGACACCACCTCAAATAACAACTCTGTAGTGTCCCAGGTGGATTTTGTCCATCTAGTTTGAATGTGTTAAATAGATAAGGATTTTCAAATACAGCCTTAGGGATGTTAAGGAATATGAAAACATGTTTTAGCTTAGTTATCGCAGGTGAAATTACCCATTCTACTTCATTTCCTGTGTAAAGAGGACTTTTATTAACTTCCTCTTTAGGATATATTAATGTTCTAGGTTTTAAGTATTGACTAAGTACTTCTTTTAATCCATCTGATTTGAACATCAACATTGGACTCCAGAGTTCCATCTTCTGAACGTTTATTCGTGCAGTATTTACATCATCTGTGCCGCCATTTAATACCTTAGAGTCTTGCTGTAAATTAAATACTATTTCGAAATTCATAGGAGGAAGTAATTGACTTCGTAGTCCTTCAAAGAAGCCAAATCTATTTAATGGAATTATAACATCAACTAATTTTCCATCTTGAATAAGTTTTTCCCTAAGTTTGAACGAAGGAGATGCAGTTGCCTCTGTGCTGGCCTTGTAATCCGCCTTATTTGCTGAATCGTCAAGGTACCAGAATTCAGCTTTACCTGTCGTCTCAGAGTAGTCTTGACTATTATTCAGCAAAGATTTTAGAAAAATTAGATAATTAATATTGCTTGAAGTATCATATAATTTAACTCCATTTGATTCTACACGAAGTTCATCTATCAAACTAAAACTTCCCGTTACTGGGGCTACACTAAGAGCGTCTGAAACAACGTTACCATTAGCTTTCAAGTCTAGTTTATAGCTAACTAGAATATACGCATTATACCAGTCGTACCAATTATTGCGATTATCTATCCTAAATCGATATCCAACTTTATTCTGATAACTTGCATTTGCTGGTCGTTCAATTGGATTATCAAGAATAAATTTAGTTTCAATTATCTTCTTTAGTTTGTCGGAATTTCTGAATGCCATGTTTATCATAAATGAAAATTATAATTCTAAAATATTTTCTATATTTTTTCTTGATTGATCTAGATTTTTTGATTTAGATTTTTTAGATTTTTTCTTTAATTTTCGTTTAGGTTTATCTGCAACAATTTCATTTATATTTTGTTTAGGTTTACCTTTAATTTTTCTGATAACTGCTTCTGTTCCTTCCTTTGCAGCGGCTGTCACTGCGCCTTCTACTGCTTTCTTTGCCGCTTGTTTTGCTACTTTCTTTGCAGTTTCTTTGGCTAATTTCTTAGTTATTGTACCTAATATATTAGAAAATATACCACTACCTGTAAATGCATCTGGACGTTCATTTAACAGTTCGCCTGTATTTGGATGCATGTGATAAAAATCACCAAATTCAGGAATGTATTCGTACATGTGTTCATTTACTATTTCATTCATTGTTGTTTATTAATAATATAGAAGTGCTTTTTTAGCTTTTTCAAGAATCATATTGTAAAGTTCTTTATTCAATGGGTTACCATTTGCATCCCGTGCAGATTTCAATTGTTTCAGCATTAAACCAACACGTCTTCTGAGTATTTTCTGCTTTAATTGAACCTAAGGCTAAAAACAAGTTATTAGTTATTGTTTCTATACTAGAACGGTTAGTAACACCTTTACCTGATTTATGTTGTATTTCAGCAAGTCTGTCTTTAGCAACATCACGTATATTTCTACTTTTAAGCATGAGTCTATTAACTTCTTTCACTGATAAATTCCCGTAGTAATTTGTATAACTTGGCATTATATAATTTGGATTTGTTGCTAAATACTTTGAAACGTGGGGTGATGCTGCTGTAACATATTTTCTATTTTCTTCAACGAGTTTACTTAATTGACTAGGATCTGTCATTTTCTTAATCTGTGATATAGATGGTTGTTTATCAATTAAATTTTCAGATACAGCATATTGAGGTGGTTGTTCTTGTTCTTCTTCGGTGTCGCCTTCGTCAGTTTCTTCATCGGTTTCACCTTCGTCATCTGTATCTGTTTCTTCTTCATCTGTTGGCAATGGCAGATTGTAAGGAGTAACTTCACCAGGTAGAGGTAATTTACTAGGTCCAGGTTTATCTCCTAATTGAGGCTGAAACTGGCTCTGGTCGTCGTCATCCTTCAATGTTTTCAAAGATTTAGTAAAAGCTTTAGGAAGAACTTCACCTAATTTGCGTGGAATTGATTCAAACATTTGTTCATAAGTTTTTGCATCTAATTTTTTCTTTAATTTGTCCTGATAAAACGCAGCACGAATTCCAGATTTTTGATTTGCAATTGCAATTTCATCATTTGCTAATTTATTCCAACGTTGTATGCTCATTTATTATAATTAATCAGAAATAATTTCAATTAATCAGAAATAATTTCAATTAATCAGAAATAATTTCAATTAATCAGAAATAATTTTGTTTAATTAATAAATGAAGCTGAAAAATTTTGACGAATGCACTTCATCAAGAACTAAACAAAAAAGTAATAGTATGTTTAGTGATAACTTTAGAATGGCTGTTGTAGCCCCATCTGGAAAGGGTAAAACTAATTTGTTACTGAATATGATTTACCAAGGCCTGTTAGATTACGACTGTATTTACCTTTTTGCAAAGAATTTACAGCAAATATCAATATCTATTAAATGACTTTGAACGTAGAGTTAATCCAAAAGTTGGATACAACGTAATAGAAGGGAATACAGATGTTATTCCATTGGAAGACGTAGTAAATGAATGTGAACCTGACACTAAAAAGTTGATAGTATTTGATGACCTCGTTGGTGAGAAAGATCAGCGTCAATTAATTAAATACTTCCTAGAAGGTCGTCACCACAATTGTAATTGCGTGTACCTGTCACAGTCATTTTTTAAGATACCTAAAAATATACGTGAAAATTGTACGCACTGGTGTTTGTATAATTTTGGACCACGTGAAAACAGGAAAATTGCATCTGAATTAGGTATAGATCATAATTTATTTAATAGAGCCGTGAGAGGACCATTTTCATTTTTGTACTACGATACCATTAAAGATAAACTTTTTAAGAATTTTAATGAAGATATCTAGTTATATAATAAACTGAACATGGGAAGATTTAACGGAGATTTTGGTAACACAAATAGTAATAATCAAAATAATCATGGTGGTGGATCTGTGATTGGACAGATTGGCCTTCCGGGACCTCAAGGAATACAGGGTCCAAAAGGTGATCAGGGTTTGAGAGGAATTCAAGGACCCAAAGGTGATACAGGAAATACAGGTCCTATGGGTCCAAAAGGTGATAAAGGCCATATTGGTTTAACAGGAGCAACAGGTGAACAAGGTATTCAAGGTCTCAAAGGACCTCGAGGTGAACAAGGTATTCAAGGTATTCAAGGAAATCAAGGTGAACGTGGTTTGAAAGGTGATAAAGGACCTCGAGGTGAACAAGGCCCTAGAGGTGAAGTAGGTCAAAGGGGTGTTCAAGGTCCTAAAGGAGATAGAGGTGAACGTGGTTTTACTGGCCCAGGTGGGCCTAGAGCTCGAGATGTAAGTATACTAGGATTTGGCACAGAAGAAATTACAACTGATCCAATAAATAACGTTAGTATATTAAAATCAGATCCAACTGTACGTAATATTTTTACTGTAAATACTCGTAAAGATCGTAAGGATAATTTAGCGAACGTCTTGTCATTTGATATTCCAACTGTAAATTTAAACAGACCAAAGCATAATGACCTAACAGAAATAGCTAATGGAGAAGTACTTAGAAAAGATGAGGTTGAAGCTATACTATCAACTAAACGGCTAGTTGGAATTAAATCAACTGAAGTTTCTGACTTGTATAATAACACAATAACATTAAAATCATCAGGAACTAATAATAAAGATCAACCATTAGATAGAGATATTCTTACTCTAGAAATCAGAAGAGATCTAACAACACCGGTATCTGATGTTTTACATTTAATATTCCTACTGTAAGTTTAGCTAGAGCTAAGCATACTAATCTACGAGAATTAGCTGCAAATGAAGTATTACGATTTGATGAAATTCAAGAATTATTTGCTAGCAGTAGTAACAGCGCTTCATTACCAGGTATTACTAGTATTTTAGATTCAACTGATTCGTCTAATAATACAATAACATTAAAATCAGTTGGTAAAGACAGTTCTAATAATAACCTTACAAGAGATATCTTAACATTAGAAACTAGAAAAGATCGTAATGACAACTTGGCGGACGTCTTGTCGTTTGAAGTTCCAACTGTAACAATTAATAGAACTAAACACGCAGATCTTAGTAAAATTACTGCTCCTGAACTTGTTCGTAAAGATGAAATAGAAGAAATGATTTCAAGTTCTAATAAATCTTCATCAATAATTAGTACTTACAATGTATTTCAAGATTTGAAAAGTTCACAATTTAGTTTAACTGGATTTTCAACTTTTGCAAATGGTAACTATAAAGATTTCACAAATGATATCCATCTACAGAAGTCACATATTATTTGTAGTTTACAATCAAATAAAACAGATGGGCTCATTCAGATCAATTTTGGTAAATTAAAACTAAAGTATTACAGTATGAGAATAGAAGCTTTTACTGAAAATTTTGATGTATTTCTTAAAAACTTAGTTCCACATGAAAATACGCAAATACATAATACAGAAATTATTAATGGTGACAATTCTAGTATTTTAGAATTTAATATGGTAGTATTAAACGAAAAACTTGACTCGAAAATTCGTTTCAATGTTAGTTCAAGGACTATTAATAAAGAAATTTCTAGTTTTGTAATGGGTGCTAGGAATTTAAAACTAAACGGAAAAGTTAATTCTTTAATTATTGATAACATTAATTACAATATGTTTCATACAGTATTTAGGCAAAGATTTCTTGAAGGTGGGGACAGGAGTTTATTCATTCATGTGACAACTAATTTACCTGCTTTTACTGACAATCGTATTACAAATAGAAATATAGACAAACTTGTTAAGGGATTTGATATTAAGATGAACGTTAATGGGGAGGACATCCTTAATCCTGTGTATAATTTTACTTTCGATTTACCTTCTGTTATACTGTCAAATAATTCTAGTATTACATTTACATTTCCAGCACCTATAAATTTGAGTCAGATAATTTTTGAATCAAATTATACAAATCTTGGTAATTGGTATTTCAATGCAGAATATATGGAAATTAATTCTAATATAGCATTATCTGATGTATTTACTATTGCTAAAAATAATAGAAAAGTATGTTTGAATTAGAAACTATGTATAACAAAGTTACATTACAATTGAGGTCTTTTGATAACAGTAAATTATCAGCAATTAGCACAGCAAATACATTAAATATTATAAAAGTCTTGGACATTTCCAATTTTTTACCAGACGCAAAATATATACCTTATAATAAACTAAGATGAACATTACATCTACTGAAATAAAGAAATCATCATTTGTACACGGTGTTAGTAAAATTATATCAAGTAGATGGAATAAAACTGACACTGACTTTATTGACGTACCTGAATTTAATATTAAAACAACAGTTCATGGTCACCTTATTAACGAATTTACGAAGAGGAAATCAGTACTATTTATTAAAACGTTAATGAATCTTGGTACCAGAGGTAGTTCAGGAAATTATTACTTCAGATTCAAGGTAACTAATTTAGTCACAAATCAAGTATTGTATGCTGGACTATCTAAGATGCCAACACCTGGAAACAAAACATTAGCATCGTCTTCAATACAATTACCAGGAGATATTGAAGCATCCATGGTACATACTGATCATAAATTCTTAATAATACCTGACTCTTGGCATCATCAACAAATTAAAATTACATTACAAGTTAAGATAACAGACAGTTGTACATTATACATCAATAGAATGCATCCAACTGATGATAGTGCTTGGAATGGTTATGCTACATCATTGTTTCAAATAGAAGAACACGTGTACAATAATTCTACACAAGCCGGAGAAAATATAGAAATTAGATATTAGAATAAATGAAACAGAATGCATTTGATGCAATGCAAGGCATGTCTGCTAATTCATTCCGAAATAATTACTTCAAACTAAGATTCATGTCTAAACCAAAGAATATCTTCAATGGTATTCGCAATAAATTTCATAAATTTAATCTGAAAATTAGATCTCTAAATAAAAGATGAACGTGAATTTAATACCTCCACTGCATTTGTTCGTGACGTCAAGAAATGCAATTAAACAAAATCCTGCTAATAAGACACATGATTCCACATTAGAATTTGACAGACCAATTGAATTAGACACTGAACAGATTCAGTACATAGCCTCGAGTAAGCTTATAACCATGGTATATTCTTGGCATAATGTTTCTGAAAAATTTGATAACAACAAATTAAAGTATAAAAAGACCACAGGATCTGATACTTCTTGGAAGAATATTACATTTCCAGGGTCGGGAGGAATGTTTGATTATCTCGATATTAACAATTATATTCAATCATATTTAGGCACAGATTTTAAACTATTCTTTGACACAGCTATTTCACGTGTAGTTGTTCAATTACCAAAGGGTTACAATTTAGATCTTCGAGAAGGTAATTTTGCAGACCTAATTGGATTTGATAAAGCAATAATAACTCAAGAATTAAATATTGGCACTAAAGCTCCAAATATAACTCGAGGGGTAGATTGGCTTTATATTCACTGCAGTGTATCCTCAGCAAGCACAGAGCATATGAGGTCAGATGTACTTTATGCACTTTCTCTAAACGAACTTCATGTCGGAAATCCCTTCAGTGAGACAGTAACTGATCCTAAATATCACCAAATAAATGTAAATAAAATTAAGTCAATTAGGATATATATCACAGATGGTGATTATAATCCAGTAGATTTAAATGGAACAGAAGTAGCCATGTCATTATTAATTAAATCCATTAATCGTTAGTATCATTAATTTGTAATGCAGTAAATTAATGATACAATTTAATTTATTAACAAATTATTTACGTTTCAGGGCATCAGGCAGTATTAATTTTTGCATGGTATCAATTGGATCAGGACTTTTTTCAGAAAATTTTTCACAAGTAACAGCTGTTTTTGATTCTAAATTGACGTAAACATTTAATAGTCTAACTTGAATACAAATAGTTTCACTATCTATATACAATCCCTTAATCAAGATCTTAGGAGAACACTTAAAATGACAATTCATTAAAGATTTGTAATCAATTGGTTTGTCAGTTTCTTCATCAAGTATTGTTGCATCTAATTTTCCTTTTCTAAGAAACAATGGCACGTAAAGAATATTCCTGTCATCTTTGGTGTACAGCTTAGTTATCAATTTAGTTGGAAACTTCTTGTGTTTGTAAAGTTTGCTGATACGTTTTTTATGTTTTTGGATAAATTCTAGGCAACGTTCATTTATACCTTGAAGAATACCTAAAAATTCAACGTTGTCTTGGTATTCAGAATTATCTATGGGAGTAAATCCAGTATCAATAAATTCATCATCTGAGTCATCATACCCTTCAGCTAATTCAGATGTTACGCCACTAGATTTATTAAGAGACAGCGGTAATTCAATTGTATCATACTGTGTAGATTTCTGTATACCATAAGTAAACACGTCATCAAGATAGAAAATAAGATCTTGAACAACGTGTTCAGTATGTTTATAACATAATGGAATACTATCATACGTAACAGTTTCGCCATTACGTTTTTGTGTGAATGTCACAGGACGTTTGAATGCAACTTTAGTGTAGTCAAAATCATCAATTTGAATTTCTTCTTGATTTTGCATTATTTGCTTTTTTATTAATAATAAAATTTTTAAATCAATTTACTTTTAATTAAAAATAATAATAAATTTTTATATAAAATAAATTTTACAAAATGAATTTACAATAAAGTAAGTCTAAAACGTTACCTGACAATTTAGATTTCTTTTGACACTTCAATGATACTGTTTGTGGTACACTGTATAGATAGCCTCTGTCTTTTCCAAAGTCATCATAAAATGCACCATAGGCGTCATGGATAGCTTTGTGCTTATAAACAAGTTCAATGAAGTTAATTTTTCTTTTGAACACGTGATTAATTAATAGCCCAAGAATCTTAGATATATCCCTACCAACACCTAAGTGTCCCATTTCGTTATAATGCGACCAGATTATATCATCTATTGACATAGTGTCTCCAGGGTAATGTTTCTTGTGAAGTTCTCTATATACCATAGCAGATTTAATCAGCTGCAATGACGGAGCGTCATTTCTGTTTTGATATTTCTTAATAACATCTTTTAAGTCTTCATTAACTTTATTCCATATATGTTTCGGATTCATCTTCCTTTATTAATAAATGAAAACTAAACAAAGATCATGCTTAGACTTTAATCACATTAACAATGATCTTGACAAAGTTGTTGTAAAAGAATTGACAAATTTGTACATTAGTTATCACCGTAAAATGTTTTGCTATAAGTCGGAATTTAAATTTAATTCAAGAGTACATTTAGGTTTAATGTTAACATCAATTGCGCTAAATAGTATTGGAACAATTGTTGGTTTAGTTACACTGAATCCTATTATTCTAGGTTGTTTGAATGGTGTAGGAGTACTTTTGCAGGGTATCATTAAACAGAAAAAGTATGAAAGTAAATCAAGTCAATGTAAAATTGCATATACAAGTTATGCTAAAATACTAAATGAAATCAAGATGTATCTTAGAGGAGTTGAATATGATCATGAACGCTTCATTACTAAATTAAATTTAATTGATGACCAAATTACAGATACTAGTCCCATGATTAGAGGCAAACACATTAACAGATGGAATAAAAGATACACAGATGACACAATTTTAGTAGAACGTAAAAATTCAAAATTAGCTGAAAACCTTAATTAAATAAATTTAAAATGATATTTCATTAAATAAAATGGTAAATTGGAAATATCTACGTCATTTATGTCCTGAACATCATTGTTATAGATACGTTTGCAAGGAGTGTAAATCGAATGGACAGTATGGTAATAATTTATGTGAACACCTTAATCAAAAACGACACTGTTTTCAATGTCAAGATTTTGTTAAGTACCTATATGTACATAATAAGTACAGATATCTCTGTAAACAGTGTTGGATAGATGGAACAGGTGGTTCATCATTATGTAAAGATCATGGTAAAATGAAATCAACTTGTGCTGAATGTAAAAAAGCAAAAAGTTTAATTTAAATTCTACGAATGAATTTAAATTATAATAAATGAGCACTTCAATGTTAACTTATTGCGTTAGAGAACGCAAACGAACACCTAATAAAAATATTTCATATGTTACTACTTCAAATGGTAGGAAAATGATGAAAAGTATTTGTACTAGTTGCGGAAATAAGAAATCAACATTTGTTAAATCAGGTGGGAGTATGCATATACGTAGAGGAAGAAAGGGACAACGCAAAGGTGGTGAAGGGATTTTATTTGGTAAAAATAGTATATTCAAGGACATCCCACTTTTAAATATATTATTATAATAATATTAATAAATGTATGATCCAAATACTGGAGAAATTATTGAATACGGCGGAGCATTTGATATTCACAAAATGATAGGAAAATTACCACGACCTAAACGAGGTTGGACCCTGCCAAATATGAAGTATGTCGGACCTTATAATCCACTTGATAAACAATTAAAATATGATCCAAAAACAGGTAAAATTTTAAAATATTATCAGAAACCTAGTGGTAAAACTGATGCAGTTGCCGCTCAGCATGACGTTGACTATAGTTTATGTGAAAAAGCAACTAATAAGAAACAATGTAAGAACAAAGCAGACGCAAAGATGGTAAAATCACTTGACTCGATTCCATATAAACAAAGACAGTATGGTCATTGGTTCGTTAGGAATGCTATCAACGCTAAACGTAAATTGGGTATTGGTATGGATGATATTGAATTTACTGAAAAAGATTATTGGGACACTTTAGCAAATGAATTATATCAACAACAGTATAAAACTTTAGAAGGGTATGGTGCTGCAAGTAATAAGAAAAAAAAATTCCCGAAATAGTAGCAGATGAATTACACACAAAAGTTATCAGGAAATTTCCTAAGAGAATGGTATATGCTCCAGATGTAAATGACACATGGGCTGCTGATCTAGTTGATATGAGAAAATTTGAAGATGACAACGATGGTTACAAATACATCTTGATGATAATTGATGTAGTATCTAAATATGGTTTTGCTGTACCATTAAAAGATAAAAAAGGTCAAACAGTTGCAGATGTATTTAGTGGTATCTTCACTAAAACTAAACGAATACCAAAGCAGCTTTGGGTGGATAAAGGTAAGGAATTCTACAACCAACACGTCGAGAAGTTAATGAAGGAATACCACGTTAACATGTACTCTACAGAAAATGAAGAGAAATCAGCTGTAGTAGAAAGATGGAACCGTACTATTAAAAATAAAATGTGGAAAGAATTTACCAAACGTAATGTAATAGGTTCAGCTAAATTGAACAAAAGGCCTTTGTTTCGTTGGACTTTAGTTCTTCCCCAAATTATTAAGGAATACAATAATACAAAACACAGTAGCATTAAAATGACCCCAACTGAAGCATTATTGCCTGAGAATCATAATAAAGTATTATACAATTTGTATCAGAAACGACGTGATAAAGTTAAATATGAAACTCAGGAACAACGTAACGCTGTACAGCAAAAACATAGCCACAGATTATTGAAAGTAGGTGATCATGTTAGGATAACACAATTCAAGGATACCTTTAAGAAAGGATACGAAAATAATTGGACAGAAGAAATTTATGTCATTGACAAGATACTTTACACTAAACCAATCACGTATAAAATTAAGGTGTTAGATGGTGAAGAAATCATTGGTAGTTTTTACAGGGAAGAATTACTCCCAAGTAAACTGTAAATTAATACAAATTTTTGTTATTATTTAATTATAGAAATAATAACAAAATTTACTGCGCAAATTTATGCATTAATCATTTCAACAACAAAAGTTAAATTTGTGGTAATTTCCTCTATTATTTTTGTTAAAATGATGTTATCACTTTCATTAAACGATTTTCCTTCATCTATACTATTAGTAAGATCATCATAATAACTAACTAATTCTTTATTAAGGTCTTGCAAAGATTTAAATAGATATTCATTACGATTATTTGAACAGTTGATACAAATCAGTTCATGGTTACATTCTGGTAACTGACGTGCTTTTTCAACATAGTCAAAAATGTTTTTACGACATTTTATGCAGACATTACAGTTCTTTTTAAAATCATGTTTGTAGCGTTCTATATTACATTTAGTACATTTTTGATCATTTATTTGAATTGGAATCATTTTATTATAAAATAAAATATTTTAAATTAATTTGGGCGTGATTCTTTGTGTAGGTAACCATAGGGTAATGTGTTTATTCCATCACCTAAAATATTAAATTTTGTGTCATTGCCATTAAGAGAACTTTTCCTGATTTTCTCAGTGTAAAGAGTGTGTTTATAGGATCTAATTACAGGCATTTCTTTGGAAATAATGATACTACGGTCTAGACATTGTTTATAGTCATCCATCGTTACGCTAGACTTAACAACAGACTTCTTCAAGCCCTTACATTTCTTGAATACATTAGTACTATTAGAATTATGTTCGCAGTCAATTCTGAAGGAGTACAACTTAGCACCTAATCCACAGAATTCTAAAATTGAGTGAGCACCCGTTTCAAATTTAAATTTACCTGGTATTTTTTTAGTCTTACGTTTAACATCTTTAATTCTATCAAGTGACAAGCCTGTAAATATTTTATGATCATTGGGGAAATTATTTGTATCAAACTGTGTAATCAAATCTTTTCTTATGTCTTTGTATAGATTTACGTTTCGTAGTTCAATTAATAAGGAATCAGTATCTGAGAAACATAATTTTGATTTGTCACCAGGCCATTTCTGTTTGACATAGTCATAATAAAAACGATACATATGTACTTTGGATAATTCAAGTATAGAAAATCCCGTATAGATTGGTTTCTTCATTAATAATTCAGTCTTCTTTTTTCTAACAATACAAAGATTATCTGAAATTACACTAAAGCCATTATAAGCAGATTGGCGAGTTTCTTTTTCTAAGGACTTCTGATCATTAATTAATTTCAAGTCAATATGACGTCTTATATTCTCCATGCTTTTACCGAACGTAGCATTCCCCATTAATTTGAAAAAATCCTTCTCAAAAGCATTCTTAGCTTTTTGTCGAAGTTTTGTGTTAAGTTCAACATATGGTTTCATCCACGGCTTCTCATCGAATTTAAGGCCATAATGAATTTTACTAAGTTTAAGTCCATGATCAAGAGCTAATTTTAACATCTTGTAATGAATGACATGTGTTTTATTCCAAAGATTCGGAATTAATTTAGATACTTTTGACGTACCAACTTTAAGTTGTTCTGCGCAAAATGGTAGATCTTTATGTGAATCATGAATTTCCACTGGATATTCAAGATCAACCTCTAAGATACAACCTTTGCCTTTTATTTTCAAAAAATGTTCCCAATTAAGATCTTTTTCATTTTTCATTTCTTTGAAATTACCTACAGGAAGTGGTTGCTTCATAGCAAATGCATAGAGGGCATTGGCGTCCACATATATTGACTCTACACGTTCATCTTTACTTTCTTGAAATTCTGTGTAACGTTTAGGAACAATTGATAAACCTCCGCGTATTCCAGTTTCAATCATCATGAAAGGATTCTCTTCACTTAGTAGGTCAAGTTTCTGCCCAGTAAATTTTAATAATGCGTCCCAACTTAAACCTGGAGTCGTATAGTAATTAGAAGGGTCCAACGAGTATTCTTTCTCACATGTTTTTCTAAATGTTTCAAAGACATCTGCAAGAATTAAGGTATCCGTCTTAAGATATAAGTCGTGATACTGTTTGAATCGCTTCATTTTAAAGATTTTCCAAACATTTTTAGCGTGAGAATAGTCATCATCACTAATACCCTTACCGTTTAATTTACTGTAAAATTCAATTTTAGCGGGTAATTTATACATAGTAAACATATTCACTTTATTTGCAATAAAGTCATATGGATATACTCCCTTTCTAGTTAATAAATTAAACTGGCCGTCATCAGGAAATTCTTTACTAAGTTCTTTAAAACTATTTCGTAAAATACCAGTACGCTTTTTGTTACATTTCTTACAATTATTACAGGTAAAGTTTTTATAAAATTCCTTACAACTAATACATTCAGAACAGATACTGCATTGACGATATTGACCAGATTCACAATTCTTACAATAAGTACACTTCGTACATTTAGTGCATTCTTTACAGGAAGGATACTTCTTAAAATTTAGGTGGTGTTTACAGTCATTACATAGTTTTAATTTACCACAACTACTACACGAAGTACGTTTATCAACATGGTTACAATAATTATAGTTAACACATGAGTCAGTGTCTTCACAAAATTTACAGAATCCACATTCAGAACAATGACGATCAATTGCTGCTAAATTATTCGCTAATGAATCCAAGGAACTACCCATAAATTTAAAGGTATCTAAGAAACGAATTTCACGGTATAATTTCTGTTCAGTACCTTTTATAGAATCAGTTACAATACCTATGCAAATACGTTTGCTAAATGAGATGTATTTTTCTTCAGTATTAGGTATACATCTGATTGTTCCTTCAGTCTCAGCTAATTCTCTGATAAATAGATGGCTGTCATACCCACTTGAATTATGGAAATACACTGGAATGAATTTAGACATTCTATAGTTAATATTGCAGTCGACATGTGCTGCACCTCTGTATTTACCAGAAACATGACAGTGGTCTCTAACACGATATCTAGACTTTCCATTTTTTGTAGTTTCACCTTCGATAAATTCTTGTTCGCAGATGTGACATTTAGTAGCATTCTTATAATCAAGAGAATCAGCTTTAGTCATAATTATCTTTCTAGGTTCACGAAATTTAACAAAGATTTCACGACAAACATTTTCAAGAGTCCTAACAAAATTTTGAGCAATGGTTAATTTTAAGTTATAATCAGGACCAATCATATACAATTTTGACGGATATATGTCCTCATATTGTGACTTTAGATAAAAGCAAAATCCTGATGGAATATGCTCTTGCGTTTTTACTGTTTTAGTTTCTCCATCATTTGATTCAGGAATAACAACAGTTACTTCTTCATTAAGTTCTTTGAACATACATTCAGCGTCTGCATAGATAACAAAAGGAACATGTTGTTTATTCTGGTAATTTTTGAAATACATCTGTGACATCTTTGGTGGCATTGTAATTTTAATATTGTCAAAATTATAACAATAACCCAAGTGTCGGTCTAGTTTAGCTTGACTCGTAAAAGGTAGCAAGCAACGTTCACAGAAAAAATGTTTAGTTTTATGCTTAGTCCATTCCTTTGTTAATAATGCAGACATATTTTTTACCCAAACGTAATGTCCAGTAGAATTGTCTTCAGATTCATAATACAACAATGTTAATATTTTCTTATCAACAGCTTCAGATGGACGTATGACATGAATTTTCTGGTCATCGTTAAAGTACATCAGGATATTTATTGCATAGTCAGGGTTATTTTCTTCAAATAGATCTATTCCCTCATCATCAACAGGAAAATTAATATTGTCCCAATTCAATGTTGCAGATAATTGACGCATTTTCTTCGTAACAGTATAATGATTATTATAACAGTCAGGAAATATAGCAGTCGTTACTGCCCATTTAAAACATTCATTGTCGTTATTTTTAATATTAATTACGGCTTTCTTATATCTTAATGGTTTAGGTAAAGGTAAATATCCTCTACCAGAAATAATATCAACTGGAACGTAATAGATATCACAATAAGCCGGTCCAAAACCCATCCAGAAACGCCGTTATGAAATCGCTCTTCATAATTCTTAATAAGAGATTTCATTATACGAGGATATACACGAGTGTTTCTGGATTTAGCTTTGAATAAAATAGGATCAGAATGAACACGAAATTTCTCTTCAATTACACTGCCATCATCCATGTTCTCTTTAGAAAAAACCCCATCAACATGAAACGAAATTTTCATCAATTTTTTCTTAACGTAGAATTCCTTGAATCTATTACGAAACTCTTTATAGATTAATTTCTTTGAGTCCTGGAAAAATAATTCAAAGTCTTTGTAATGATTATTATGGTTCAACGTCGTTAAATGATACTTATAAGTTGCTCCTTTTAGTTGTGTTTTACGATATTCGCCAAAGATTAATGGTTTAATAAGATTGTTCATCTTTGCTTCCATTTTGGTTTTTATTATTAGCAAGATTTTTTATTTAAATCAATTTTAAAATTTAGGGATGAACATCAAATTTAAAAAAAATTAATATCTCAGCATAAACCCCCACGAATATTTCTCCAAAATATTACAGATACTGCTGCAGGCAGGCAGCGCCAAGCGCTGCTTATCTGTATCAATTTTCACAGATATCTTCACATCAATCTTAGATAAAAACGGCTTAAAGAATTGATATAGATTTCTGGTATAGTTTTGACTGGGTTATTGACGGAGATATTGATGGAGATATAATAATTACATTAAAAATTAAAATTGCGCTTTAATGAATTCTGATTTTCATTGAATTTAAGATTTTTGGAGTATTTTAGTATTTTAGTAATAAATGATGGAAATATGACAGAGATATTTTTGGGGATTCATTTCTAAAATTTATAAAAATGAACTGGAAAATGCGATGCGGCGATTGAAATTTCATTTTGAAAATGCGATTTTGCTAAAATTGAAATTGCGATTTTCAAAATGATGATGGAT